>VXAU01003094.1:287503-350491 GCA_013399695.1 Formicarius rufipectus
GCAGGGGAGGGGGGCACCGCGGGGCGGGGCGGGGGCAGCGCACAGCGCTGCGGGAGGAGAGCGGCCAGGTGTTCGGCGTTTAAAATGCGAGGTTATGCTCTGTGTGGGATCTCCGCCGTTTGCAATTTCGTTTGGTTTCATAGGAAGTCCGTTTTGTACTTTTTCCTGGTCTTTTCTTTCGGTTTAGGGCTCTGGAGATAGTGCTTCTGAACTACAGGAATGGAGACCAGTAATTTACAGAAAGTGCACAGACAGTCTCTGGCTGCTCCTCTTCTGTCTCTTCTGGGCTGGTTTGGTAAGCATTCTTTTTTCTTGAAGAAAAATATCCAAAGTTAATGGGGTTCTTCACAGTGTTATACTAAATCTAACCTGAAGTTGTGACAGGCAGAAGTCACAGGATTACCCTGTGGAAGATCTGACCTTTGCAGTGGTGCAGGGTTTTGTTGTGATGTCTGTCACATAGACTAAGTTCTGCCCATATTCTTTAGATACCATATATACATAGGGCTGGGTTATTTAGAGTTTGCTTTTTCATAAATCAGTGTGGGTTCTGACTAGGCTCTTACTTCTATTTGTCTCATACATTGTAGTCTTCTTGTCTTGCACCATGTCCCTCTGATGGCTACATTAAGTCACTATTTGACCTGTGCTTAGAACAGAAAGCAAGCTTTTGGGAACAGGCTTTGTCTTTCTCAAGTGTGAATGGATTTTTGTTTGGTTGGTTGGGCTTTTTTTATTGTGTGATATGTCTGAGTCTACTCGGGATTCTCATAAATGCACTTTTTAATTCCATTCCTAGTAATTCTCTTAATGGAAACTAATGCAGAATTGGACCTACACATTTCGAATACTGCATAAATGGAGGCTGAACTTTGTGAGCAGGATAGGATTTTTTTACATGCTGTCTAGTACTTGGTGCTTTGATCAGCAATAGGGAATGCCTAGAATGAAACCAATCAAATGGTAAAGATTTACAGTCTTTATGTTCTGTCATTGTTTTTATAGATTAGTTTCTGTGAAATAGCTTATTGCATGCATGTATTTGTTTTTTTGTGTTTGATCTTATTTTTAAAATGATTAAAAAGATGTAATGACACTAATTTGTTCACATAATGAAAAAAATGAAATTACAATAATAGCTCTGTGGAAGTGCTTATGACTGCCATGTAGACACACCCCCTCCAGCAGTCATACAACCATCTATAACTGATTTGTGGCTTGTATCCAGCATTCTGCACTTTAAAAAAATTAGCCTGTACCCAGTGAACTTGTAATGCCCATCTTTAGAAGGAATACCAAAATTTTCCTGAAAGCATATTTCAGTTCAGTTACAGTGCCAGCTCATTTCTCCTTTTCCTTCTGAGAACAATTTAATTATTAACAAATCCCTGCTATGTAAACAAAGTGGATCTTGAAATATTTTGTTATTGTAACAAGTCTGATCCACAAGTAGTGTGTGAACTTTACGTGTGGAGTTTCTACATAGATGTCTATAATGAAATCTTAACATACAGTCATAATTTAAAAAAAAAAAGTGAACTAGTTAGACTGTAAAATAAGAGTCTACTATAAGCAAAAAGGAGACTACCCTAGGGATTAAGTAAGTGCATGCTTACATGTTTGTGTATGAGATTCGGGTTTTTGCCCAGATCCTATCTTGGTCATGAGTGTTAAAAGTACAAATACAAATAAAGCTCTGAACCTTAAGGAAAAGCAGTTGTGCTGGATTTGATATGTGCAATCTGTCTCCAGCACAGCCAATATTCAAACACATCCATGCAAACTAGTAGTAGTTAATGTATGAGTGAGAAGTCTTGCTTTTGCCAGCAGTTGGCACTTAGCCCCAGAGCTCAGTGTGTTGTCCTTGGAGTGTATGAAATGTGGTTCGCACCCCATGAGACAGAGGAGAACATTGAATCACTGAGTCCTTCAATAGCTAAAGTGCTGTTAATAAGCCTTTGGTTAAAGTAGTGCTCAGGACTTCATCAGCTTCACAGAAGAATTGCTGATTGTTGGCACTTGCAAAGGTTCTTTCCCAGGATTGTTTAGGCCTTCATGGATACAGGAGGGTTTAAGCTGCATTCATAGACAAGGTGTTTCATATTGGCTAAGGATTGCTGCTGCTTGGCCAACAGAGGTGCTTAGCTGCCCCTGGGGTTTACATGGAACTAATCTACTGGAAATTTGATCTGACAGCAACTGAAAGGTCAGGGCAGTGTCACCTAAGTGCACGGTAAGGCTGTCTCCAGGTTTTTCATGTGTTAAACATTGCCTCTTCCTGAAATTTCAGATAGTCTGCATTTTGATTGTAGTTTGTGTTTTAAAATATCTCTGATTAAATTCACTAGCAGCTTCACAGTCTCAACATTTCAGCAGATGTATTGACCAGGTGTGTCCTGAAGGCCACCCTGTAAAATAAGATGCCGTGAGCATGTGAAAAATCTTGCCTAGTGACACACATGAATTTCAGTAGAGATCATGTCTAGCACCTTACTAATGCTTTCCTCTTATTTTATTCAGGACCCCATCTTTCTTCTCCTGTGTTACTCTGCTTAATTTACATACTTTCAACAGTAGATGAAGGAAAGTTCTAGGAAGCAATAGGGCTAAACTTGGCCACATGACTTGCTCTGGCCTTGTGCAGAGGAGTGAATTTAAGATTTATTTGCATCCAGAAAACAAAAATATGTGGCTTGAAAGGCATATTTATTGAACAAGAAGGAAAAACTATCATAGCGTGATTTCATGTTAAAAATATTTTAACAGATGTTTATAACTGGCTATGCTGTGATGGCTGGTGCTGCAGAAAGACTAGTGCTTGGATATGACAGCTTTGGGAACATATGTGGTAGGAAGAATACTCCTGTTAAAGGGGCGCCTCTTTCTGGACAGGACATGACTAGTAAAAAGTAAGTACATGAGATAATGTCTAAATAAATCAAATATTTGGGAACTTAGATACACATCTAGTTGTCAGTCATATACATGTGTATCTGTACATTGTTATATTGAAAGACAAGGGAAAAAGTGGTAATGGTGCAAAGTGGTGAGTGAAATTAAAATATTAATATTAGAATTTGAATCTTGATATCCTTGTCAGTTTCTGATCCCATATGAGAACATAATATGAAGTCCAAAAATGTAGCATATTCTCAAATTGCTTCCTAATTTCTGACTTGAAAACTAATTTTTCCATTATATGTGGAAGAAATTTCATTTGCTGTGTAGCAGTTTTAGGAGGTGGAAAGAAGGCCCAGAATTGAAACCTGTAAACTCCAGAAAGCTTGATTTTGAAAAGAGGATTTTTTTTTTTTTTTTCTTTCTAGGTATTTGTTCTTTCTGAATTCATGCAGCCTGGAAATGCAAAGCCTCAAAATCAGTTCACTTTCCTTGTGCGTGTCTAGTTGTCCACAAGAGCAACTCAACTCTTTGGAAGATCTCCAGAGCTTTGCAAGGAATAATGGTGTGCTACAGGGAATGTGAATATCCTAATGTATCTGGAACAGTTGAGCAGCTTTCGCTTTGTTATTCTTATGTTTGCTGCACTAGGGAGTCATATCTTACCATTAATTTCCTGAAAAGTTCATGGCAACAGAAGATAAAATTTCTTGTTTCTGCTTTATTTCAAAGTCATAGTTTCTAGAAATGTTACAGCTCTCATGCAAATTCAAAAGCCATTGATTAATTCCTGCAGAGTGCAGGGATTATGCAGCAGAAAACTGACTGCTGATAATGAACTAGTGAAGTTTGGTGAGGGTGCCAGTAGGTGAACAGAGTTCTTATGCTATTTGAGAAACTTGTACAACTGGTTCTTTTAAATGTAATTAAAATTATGGCGGAATTATTAATTTCTGTGGGTTTAAAACAAGTGGTTTTATTCCTTTAAACATCAAGTCCTAAGGTTTGCTATTCCACCTTGTTGTGTTTCAACCCCAGGTGGCAACTAAATACCACACAGCCACTCGCTCACTTCCCAGCCAAAACCAAGACATGCTTAGAAATTTTATTTTATTCTGGTATTCAAGATGTATGTGATGTCCAAATTAGCATTTGTGCAGGAGAGGCAGGTCCAGTTCATTCATGTCCACCATGTAAATTAAATATCTGTAGCCTCACCTTTGTTTTGTGGGATATGTGTAAACTGCAGACCATATGAATATTAGTGACTATTTTTATTGGAGATCAGTATTCCATCCTTTTTTGTTTTGTTGTTTTGGCAGTGATTGCTATTTAAATTGACAATATTTGTTTTAATTTAATTTTGGGATAGCTTGACATCATTTGGTATGTACAGAAAGCTATAAAAACCTGTGATATTAAATAAATATTTTCAGTGTAACTGAATATAATTGCATCAGATTCCCACTAAAACTGCTTGCATGTTTATCTCAAGGGAGTGTGAAGTCTTGCATTTTGAATGCCCTGGGTATAGCCAACTTTTCTTTCCCAGAGGTGTTGTTGTCTAATGGAGCAGAGTCTTATTAGCAGAGTAACTGGTAATACTTGGTCTAGAGCCCAGAACGTTTCTGGATACATATATAGAATCATAAAATCGAATGGGTTGGAAAAGACCTCCAAGATCATCGAGTCCAACCCTTGGTCCAACTCCAGTCTATATATTCTGTTCTAACTCCTGAGGGGTCTAGTTCTACTGTAGCTCCTGTTATTTTAGGTTTTTCTGTTGTCTTGTCCTCATGAGCAAGAACTGATAGTTAAGTATGATGCTGTGGAACAGTGTGTCTGACCTCCTGGAAGATAAGTGGCAACCATAGTTAAGTCTAGAAAGCAAAGATTCTGCAGAGGTTGCTTTAGTCAACTAATTTGTTATTTACATTCACACTAGAAAATCAGGGGTGATTATGGCCTGCTAAAGGATCAAACCAGAAGTATAAACAAAACTTGATTGATAATATGTTTTTATCTAAAACTTATTCTAACACTGTTACCTTTTTCTTTTTTTCTTTCTTTTTTTTTTCCCTCCTTGTTTAGGTTCTTTTCTTTGCCTTTACAATCTGAATGTTTCCAGTTACACACTAAATCCAAAGGCAGCTCAGATGTGTCCCACACTGCCAGTTCCTCCAAGGTAAGAATTACTGGGTACTTTACAACATCCTTGAGTCCAAACAGCTTCTTACAGATTGTTATTTCCTCACATTTTTTATTTGACTTGATGCTTTACAGTCAGGATGGTTTTGGTTTGTTTATTTATTTTTGGACATGTGTCCTTTTCAGTTCTCATATGTGCCTGTGAACATGCCAGTGTCCTGTCCCACAGAATAAACAAGGACTGCATTCCCTCCATTCCTCTACCCTTTAGGGAGTTTTCCTTTCCAAATCAGGAAAAAAGTGCTCCATATGAGGAACAACTTAACCTCCTGCACAGACTCTGGCCTCTTCTTGGATGCCAAGAAAGAGAGCCTGTGGTCTTGGGCCCTCCTGCTTATCCTGAACCCAGAAATTTCCATAAGAATAATTTCATAGACAGCTGGCTTGAAGCACAAGTCTGAGGATGGTGCTGTCTTTATCATTTAGCATTTGTGAGTCAAAATTCTTAAACCTATGATTTTAAGTTCCACTCTGCCATGAAAATACAGGAAAGAATTGGAATCTTCATGTTTGCAGAGCTGTCATCTGCTCTGAAGAAGAGAAAATGGAAGAACAAATGAGATCAGGAGACACACAAAAACATTACATATAGTGAATCAGAGGAGAGCCTGTAAACTGATGAAAAAAATATGTCATGGTTTACTTAATCAACTTTCTAGGCTATTTTCTAGTTGTCAAGGAATTCAGCGAAGTTACTCATCTTGCACAGTAATATTTCATAGTAGAAGCAAAACTAGTCAGAAGTTTTCACCTGTTTATGATCAAACCTCTCTTTTTAGGTATGAATGTGTGTCTGACTGTTGAGGTGCAGCATTGCCAAGTAGGACAATAAATATATGCAAGAAGCTTGGCTGGGAGTGCCAAATAATTTAGTTCATTAACTATTTGATGGTGCTAATTGCATCTTACAAACATTGTTTTGATGTGGCTTTTAGAATGTTTAAATATCATAAAAACTGTTTGTGATCTAGATCTATCTACAACAACATAGGTTATGACTATGTTAACATGAATTTAGATTTTCCATAAAGACATGGGAGCAAAGCAGGTGAAACTAGACTAGAATGGGAATACAAGCTACATGCTGATGGTGATTGAGATAGTAAATTTTTTTCCCCAGGCTGATCTTGAATGGCTCTATTCTGGTACAGTGATACAGGCATGATGCTACCAGTAGTTTAATTTGCAGATGAAACATAAAGCTATCATTTATAACAAAGCACTCTCTGTGGAGAATAGTGGAATGGATCTCTGGGTTTGAAACTGTCTAGTAATTTTATCATTTTTGTTTTTAACCTTCCAGTAAATCCTTTCCGTTATTTAATCGATGTATTCCACAAAATCCTGAATGCTATTCCAAATATGCATCTGTGTTAATAAGAATGGTTAATGAAATGGATATTTTTCACCGAATTCTGAGTGGAATATTGGCAGGAAGAGATACTGTGATAGGACTGAGTGTCCTCGCACTAGGTAAGGTTATAAATAAAAAGTGAATAATTATATTCAATTGAAAGGTGAGATTCCAAATGTTTCTATTACCTTTTTGTTGTTGTTGTTTTTTGGTTTTGGGTTTTTTTCCCCCCATGTTTTGTGAGCAGAGTTGTTTTTAAGAAAAAGTGTTTTATCAGGAGGTATTGGTGAAATGCAGCTTGATAGAATATGAGATTCTGTGTTCCATGATATGGTCACCTGCTTCATTTCAAGAGTCTGTAAGAAATTGTTGATGAGGAAAAAAAGTCATCATGAACATTTGAGCTTAAATCTCATTCAAAATGTTATTGCAAAGCTAATTCCCATGATGAAATAGATGAGTTATAAGTTGCTTATTAGTTAAGTTACAGGAAACTGTGTGTTTTAAATGTTAGAAAGGTGGCAAGCTTTACTAAATGCTGTTGCCTTTGAGATGACAGTTTAGTAATAAAACTACAAGTTCTGCAAGAACCTCAATTTTATATTTAAAGTAAAAAAGGGTTAAGTTAAATGGGTTGTAACACTCATATTAAACTTTATGTATTTTTCAGCCTTCTCTTTTATACTGGTTTTAGCCTTCAGATTCATTCGGACGCTTCTGGTCCATACTTTGATTGCACTGGTTGTATTTGGGTTGTTGTGTAAGTATATCTACCATTTAACATATGTTTAATTAAATGAATCACGTCACTGAACTGAAGGAGAGACAGCTGAACAAACAGCTATCCTTTTTCTCCATGGTCATTATCAGTAATCTTCACAGTAATTACCACAGCCATTTCCAAGCTGAGACCTGGTTGCTTTTTGGAGCCAAGATCTGGCTGTGCTGTTCCAACTTTTGAGTGTTGTGATGATGGTGAGATTTACTGGTTTTATAGATGTCTAGAAACAACATTTGCAGATGAATAGAGTTATGAAAATGCTACTGTTTCTAAGAATGTTTAGTGAGGTTTTATACTGCTTTGTTTAGAAAGGGAGAACTACAGTAATGTGTCCAGGTAAACTTTGTCGTGCCATGAAAGCTAGCTTTGTATCTCCACAATGAAACTACATGCCTGAGCTTTAAAGTAACTGCAAAAAGCCCCGAATGTTCTACTGCGCTTTTACCTCAGACTGGCAGACCATCACAAGAATTTTCTCTCTGGTCATGGACACTGCCTGTCTTTGAGACAGTATTTTGGAGCTGAGCAGGAGTTAGGCAGAGGGGCAAGAGACTGAGGAGGGAGGCCAGGCAGTCATCAGCCAGCCAGCAGCAACGTGCTACAGCCTGGGGAGCACTGCCCACCCTCATGCTGCTCTTGTCTGTTCAGTTGTCTCAGGTGTTCTCTGGTGGCTCCATTATGACTACAGGAATGATCCCAGCACTGAATTGGAAACAGAAAAAGAAAATGTCAAGTTTCTACTTGGATATGCTATCTTCTCAACAGTAGTTACTGTAAGTAGCTTTTTATCCTAAGCAATTTCAGAGGTTGTAACTTGAAAACTTGAACTACAGCCGTTCTGCAATAGTAAAAATACTTCCTCATTCCTTTCAATTGTGAAGATCAGAAGAAATTAAAAGATTTACTTGCATGCATTTAAGTATAATCATAAAATTGTAGAATGGTTTGGGTTGGGAGATACTTAAAGATTGTCTAGTTCCAACACTGGTCAAAACTACAAAAATAGTTTTGTATCTTTGTTGTGAAACTTGTTTGTCAGCACATGACTGTGCCACACTTCTAACCTATATAGCACTCTTAGCATTGGTGGTGTAAAAATGCAAGGATTTTGTTCCATCCCTATTTTTCTCTGCATCAACTCACTTGGGGAATCATGTTGAGCAAACAGAGGAGCACTGGCTTAGTATGAACGTGTGATTTGTGTGTTCAGCCTACCCTGTCAGTAGAAGAAAGAGGTGGCAGCTCTTTTAGACAATGAAAGGGGCAATGAAACACAAGAAGCAGTGTATAGACCTCAAGGTGTGGGGTTAAATTCTATTATTGTCTCACTGACCTTGTTTTCCAACAGCAAATTTGAGTGTGGCTTGCAGCTTTTAAAGTGTGGTTTGTTGTTGGTTTTTGGTTTTGTGGTTTGTTTTTTTTTGGGTTTTTTTGGGTTTTTTTGTGTTTGTTTTTTTTTTTTTTAACTCTGATGTTGCAATGTTAAAGGAGCCATTGCTCAATGTGAGGATACAGTCAATCAGTCAATTTGTACTTCATGAGACACTTGCTAACATGGTTGCTCTGTTTACAGTGAAAAATATAAATATGGCATAGATCAGATTCATTTTTTAATGTATCCTCTGTCAGTTATGACCTTTTTACATCTGCTCATACTAAAGAGGTAAGGAAAGGTTCCTTTATATGTGTGTGTGTTCTTGTACAACTGACTTTTGTTTATAGAACTGTGGGTCCATCCACTGCTGCAAGTTACACTTCTCTTCAGAGCCTGTGGCTTTTTCTAGAGCAGGCAAGTAAACTAGTGACACAACTGCCACTGGACATATTTATTGTTTTAAAAGAATATAGGAGGTGTCTCAGGAAGATTTTCCAATGTGGAATAAGATTGTGTAAAACACCTTGCTGTTGTGTCTTTGTGAAATCTGTATTCCCTGATCCCACATTTTTCCACTTTGATAATTTTCTTAAGGTAAAATCCCCAATAATTTGTCTTTTTATTTCTTCTAACAGGTTGTTCTCCTTTTCCTCATATTTGTACTGAGAAAGAGACTTCAGTTCACTGTACAGCTCTTTCGAATTGTTGGTAAAATCATTGGCAGAATTCCTTTCCTGCTGTTCCAACCACTCTGGACTTTTCTGATTCTCATTGTGTTCTGGGTGTTTTGGGTTGCTGTACTGCTTAGCTTAGGAACTGCAGGTAAGTAAATGCCTTCCATGTTTGTAACCGAGTGCTCTCCATTTCCTAAGTTTGCTTCTTAAAATGTGGGACCTCTTGGTGTTACTGTACAAAATATGGGCTAGCATTGCTACACAACTGAGTTACTTGTTCATTTTATTTCCCACTTGTTGGAGTCTTCTACACTGCCATTTTGCTTCTATATGCAGACATTGGTTTTGTTTTTTCTCAGTTATTTAATTTATTAACAGATTGTGGTAGATACAGTATATTTTTGGTGTATTTAAATGAAGAAAGCAGCAGGAGGGAGAAGACAGCTTTTAGTGCACTTGTTATGAAATGAGAATGTTTATAGTTAGAGGAAATGGACAATGTTGAATTGTCACAGAGGCAGAATTGTTGCTTCTGAGCAGTAGTTCAGTAACAACTGCTGTCATTATTTAGAGTAGTGCAACAGTATTTTGATTAATCCAGAGGTTCTTGCGGTTGTAGGGGAGGTGGAAAAAGTCAATCACTGTGAAATATCTGCAGGGACAGATTTTTTTAATGGAAATAGTATTACTGAGGGATTATACCACTGCAAGATCTGTCACAGATTGAACCAGGGTAATTTGGATGCATTTTAGCATCTTGGTAACTTGGCCCAGCATCATGCCACCCAAGTGAAGGAGGGGTTGTCCTTCCATGCAGCATCAGCCAAGGAAGTAAAGCGAAACTCAGTGTAGCTCTGGGAGTAACTCCTCATGTAGGCATCAGTCTTTGCACATGGAAAGCATTATGATTTGGTGGTTGGTATTTTTTCATTTTAAATTTCTAGGGCTACTGTCAGGAGCCAGTTATTGTCCTTTGGGTTGGAGCTGATAGCAGAATGGATGTGGATAGAGACCACTGTTTATGGGTTTTCTCTTTTCTGAAACTTGGCAGTGATTTCTGTATGGAAAACCAAATGCAGGCTAATTCTTCAAATGCTTGTGTGTTACCATTTTATTTTGTGTTTCCACCACTCCTTGAGACGGTGGCTGCAGTAACTCTGTACAGGCTTACAGAATCCTGCTAGGCCAGAAAAGCCTCCTTTCTATAGCTGAGCCCGTGTGGCCAAGCTGGCTGTATTCCCACCTCCATGGGTCAGGTACCTCACTCCTCTTCCATCACAACAGTTTTCATCTCAGTCTCACCCTGTTAATTCTGGCTCTATATAAGACCAAATTCACTTTTAACATGAGAATCTGAGTTCATTCTGGTATTGCAAATCACTCACCCATTGCTTAGCTGAGACTGGGATCTGTTTCCCTCCATCTTTCACTGGACAGTCACGTAGGCTTGCAAGTCTTTGCTTTTGCTGCCTTTTCCTGAGTAGCTGATGTTTGTCAGAAGTGGCTGCTTGAAGCAGTTGGCTGGCTGATAATCTGCTTCTCTTGCAAAAGGGTCAGATCTGGCATGGCCAAATGTTCAGCCTGCAGTCTTTGTGAGTTGTTCCTCCTCACTAAATAGTCCAGCTGAGGCACTTTAATTTGGGTCTCATGGATACTCCTCCACACTCCTTTGAGCTGGATTTTCCCTTTACAGAAGCAGCATCGCATGCTGGACAGAGCTCTGTGTGGTTGTTAGCTTTTTTCTTTTGCTTTTCTGGAAAATCTTCTTACCATTTATGCACAGATCAGCCCGGCAGCAGTAATTTGAAACTGGCCTTGTGGGATGCCTCATCACTGCATCAGACCAGTCCTTTATAGAAAGGAGCATCTCCTGAGCTATCAACCAACTGTTCATTTCATGCACCTGCTTGGATCAGATACAATTTAAGATAAACATTAACTATAATAAATTTAGTAACAGGTAAATAAAACCAATTATAACACACAGATTTTCTAAATATATACTTAACAAGAACTCTTAGAGGAACTATTACATCCTTGATGCTAAGTTGAGCTGACTTACTCTTAATATGCATGTGTAAGAATATAAAGCTTGCCCTTATTGTATCCTAATTTAGAAAATGCCAGCTGAATCTGTTCTATTCAAAAGCTTTTAGAAATGCAGGAATCATTAGAAGAGTAGAAGTATTTTAGCTCTTGTGACAGAAATAGATTGATTATAAGAGCAGGATGAGGAGCGAGGTGGTATTTCCTGGATGCTTTTACAGACTTTACAGGAAAATAGAGACTTGCTCATTATATATAAAATAAAATTCCACATATATTCACAGGGAAATAAAACCCAATGAAAATTGTCTTTGAGAGGCTTTTTGTGGTTTTTCCATGTTGTGCCACTTTCCTTCATTGGTTATATTGTCTGTTTCCTGCTAGGCATTTTCATTCAACTTTTTTTGTTTCCTCTGCCTGCTTGGAGAGTAGGATTCAAACTGTTTATGACCTGCTGTTGTATTCATAGTGCAGCACACAACTCCTGACTCGAAGGTATTTTATTTTTTGTCTTCTCCCTAGCTTGATAGAAATGCTGATGTTTCTAGTGAGTGGTACAACAGTACAGTACAGACGGCAGCCTAAGCTTGCTGTACAGTAGAGTGATAGTAAAGTTTCAGATTTGAAAGAACTGACTTTTAGCAGATTTAGCATAAGAAGGAAAGGTCATTTTCAGGCACTTAACTGTCAATATATTGCTTTATATTAGCAATCTAGTAAAACTTGGTTTTGACGGACATATTCGAGCAGGTTATTTTTAGTGTAGATGTCAGTCCTTACAAATTTTTTCCACTCACAGCAAGTTAATATTTAGAATAGAATATGCATTTGATAAATAATCCAAATCAATTCCAAGTTACAGCTTAAGTGCGAGTGCGGATAGAAAAATGCCACTCTGCGTATTTGATTATTTTTCTGGTTGAAACTGAATTCTATTTATTTCACCGTTTGTATTTATAACTGTTGCGGTTGTTAAGCTGTCTGTGCCAAGTGGGCTGTCGTTCCCAAGTGCACCCGGCTCCTTTGGCCGAGTGCGGGGATGGTGTTCCCGTGCCCTGGGCTGAAGTGCAGGAGCGGCCGTGCCCGCCGGGCGCCGCTAGAGCCGTGCGGGACGCGCCCTCCCTCCGCGGAGGGACACGGCCGCGCTGCACTCGGGGATGGGAAACTCCTCCCGGCAAACAAAGGACATTTTAGTCTTTTAATAACCCAGGGAGGTAGCGATGGCGTGTTCGATCCAGCCCTCAGATCGAGATGATTTGTGCAGGTGACAGGAGGTCGGTGCCAGCAAGATAGATGTTTGGATTTCCAGTCCCTTACTCCACCTCAGATTTGTTTTGTAATCCAAAACTTGGACAAATGAACAGCAAACTAGATTTTGTATTGAGAATGTTCCTTTAGATGGTATTTCAAATTTTCAGCCCAAATATGAGTCTTCTGAAGTGCTGTCTGTTAAAACAGCTCGCGATAAAATAGCTTGTTGGGGATTCTTCTGCTGTTCTAGGATTGCTAATACTTACACATCCGGTAACAATAAATGCACACAGTACTATAGGGTTAATGCATTGACAGAACAGCTTTATAGTATTTCTTAGTTTTCTACAATTATCCTGTAAATAGGAGACATTTCTTTTTCTTTTGAGTTTTGGAGACTTCTTCCACTAGTTGAAAGTATTTCTCTGAAGATCTCCAAATATATGTGTTCTCTATAGAGCAGATTGTTTTCTTTGTTGACAAATAGTTGCCTGTCTGAGATTCAACATGTAAAATACAGGTGATTTTCTTGGGTTTGGCACTTTGAGATTTTCTTCTGACATACGTATTTTCTGTTGCTATGCAGACTATTTTAAATGCAAATATAGCAAGAAAGCTGAAAAAATAGAAATGTTTACAAAAACACTAGTCTTTTCTCTAATACAGATAGGTAAATGAATTTGGCTTGCTGCTATGCTGCACCTGTTCTTAATATTTTCCTTGACTCCTTACTAGTTATATAATATTTATAGTGTCTCTGCATCTTAACAGTTCTGGAGCACTCGATGATCCATGGTGCACCTGATCATTATGGGACCACACAGCTAACTTATTTACATCCCCTGCAAAAGTTAGTGTTACCATGTGAATAAAAAACTAACTTCTTGGGAGCTGTAGAAAACTATGGCCCGCACTTGAAAGATACTTATGCACGTGACTGATTTGAAACACATGGGTAATCCTATTAAAGTCAGTAGGACTACTTATGTATTTTAAGATAGGCACCTGCCTAAGTACCCTGGTGATTCAGAATCTGTAAGAGCAGCAGAGACTGAGTGAATTCCAGACCTAGAAAACTAGGAGAAATGCCAACACTTCATGAGACCTTAGGCAGCACAAACAGTGGCACCAGTTAGAACGATTAGCTGGTGAGGAATGGCATTCAGCTGTGCTTTGGAAAAGCTGATATGTCTTAGGGTTATCGAGTTTTATTGTTTGTTAATTTGTGGGTATTTCACTGCAGAACTGAAGTGGCCATGTGGCATAGCAGAGCATGTCTTTCAACTTTCCAGCCTGCAGAAGCTGTGAGGTCCACATGGCATCAATACTATGTGTGCAATATTGGATGAGAAGGTGGCGTGAAAATTTTGCATAATGAAGATGCATCCTACAGGAAAGTGAGCAGTAAAACTGCTGCATACAGCTGTGCAGTAGCAAAACCACCAATAAATATGTATTTCCTGCAGAAGCCTTGACATTCCAATTACAGTCAGCCAGCTTAGCTGTAAATATCTCTGCATGGAATATTGCTAAATAAAATAATACAATAAATTCAGTTGCAGTAAATATGTAGACTCAGTGTGTGATGCCACAACCTTTCCTCACTTAGCAGAGGGAGGGGCACATCATATTTTCATTTTAATAGGAACTGATAAACAGGCTCTCAGTATTTTCTTGTCAGTAGCTCTTCGTTTCTGACACAGAAATTGCTGGACAAGACTTCCTGGGAGTGTTTGTCTCTTATAACAGCCCACTGCTGCAGGCATCAGCAAAACCTTACAACAGCAGCCGTTGCTGAGTACGAACACCTGACATAAGTCTGAAAGTACCAAAATGTAGCTGATGGAACTGCATGTGCCCACTGACTGTTGTGTCATGGCATTGCTGTGCTGACTGCCTTAGTGGCACAGCAGTGGGCTGGGGAATCAGAGGAGAAACTTTCCTGAGTTCTGCTGCAAACACTTGTGCCTGTTTGCATTGTTAACATCACTTCTTTTGAAGTATCTGCAGCAGAGCGAAACTTGTCCAGATCAGAGGTTTCCAGATGTAGTGATTCAACTGTAGGGACATCAGTTCTTTACTGACCTATTAGTGTTCTCATTAGGAGTGTACAGTACACCATAAAGATTTGTGATTATGTAGTTGACAGATTAAACTGTATTTCAAGGCTCTGTTGAAGAAGTGTAGTTTGTGTGAACAGGTAGATCATGGTGCAGTGATGAGGAAAATGGCATATATCTTTCTTGACAGAGTATCTAGGATAGCTTTAAAGTTTATCAGAGCTACTAACTTAGAAAAATAGCATTGCATGTAGTTCGGTTGACAAAATTATGCATGTGTGGTAGGCCCAGAAGACAGGGAATCCATCAGTTTACACTGGTAAACAGATTTCTATGAAGTAGCAGAAACAGTTTACCATGTCTGGACAGCAAAGTGATCAAATGTGAACTCACAGGTGGCTGTGCCTGATGTCTGTGCAGCAGAGCACAGCACTGTGCACATGTGTAAGGTTGGCCGGGGAACACAGAGCTATTACTGTTGTTACTGCAGGTGGTTATTTCAGTAGGCTGGTAAAAAGCAAACAGAACTATTTTACTGTATGTACATTTGTCATTCTTCGTAACAAAACTACTGAAACAATGACTGGAAAGACCAGTTTTGGAAAAGAAATGTTGAAGTGGATTGTATGGTGGAAAATATACTTAATTCTGCTACCAAATGGTATAATGTCTTTGCATAAAAATGGAGTGGTGGGAGACCTTATATTTCACTGACCTACCATTTGCTTAAGTTCCCCTCGGTAAGGGCTGTAGGCTTTGGATAATGAGAATATTTGGATATGTGTGTGCTGCAGAAAAAAAAGCAGTCTAGAGCTTCTGGAAGAAGCAAGGAAAATGAAAAATCCCTTGAATACAGAATTAAATTCTTAAATTAGGCACTATATAAGTTAATGATTATATCCTCAAAAAATGTCTTTTGTGAAAGCTTTTTTTTTATTATTATTTTTTTTTAAACTTAAAACCAGGGAGGCACAGGAAGGGGAGGAATGGTGGTAAATTTGTGAGAAGAGATCTGACTAGTAGTTTTTTCAAAACATCAAGTATCTTGCAGTTCAGAGGCTTAAAATACATTTGAATGATATGGAAGCAACCATATTCCTGCAAATGACCAACTGTACAGCACTGTAAAGAGCTTGCCTGGTCAGCTAAAATGGTTAGCCTCTTGGAAAAGAAAATATCTGTAACATATGTCTGTATCTATGAACCCATGTAGCATTTTTTTTTTATCCTTTCAAAGCACTTTAAAATTATATTGCAGTGTTACTATGGGGTAAATTAATATTTTTCATAATTTACAGACATATACTTTAGTTCTGAAAACTTAAAAAGCTTGTCTAAACTTGATGGTATTGCTGAAACAAATCTTTACTGTTTCTACATTTAGTTATTCTTGAGTAAGAAGTCTGTGGCTATAGAAAAATAGGCCAGAAGTGAACCATTTCCTAGATGGCTTTGTATATGTGGTAGTTTTAAACTTGAAGGTGGTATGTAATCATAGAATCATTTAAGTTGGAAAAGACCTTTAAGATCATTGAGTCCAGCTGTCAACCTAACACTGCCAGGTCCACCAAATGAGTACATGCAGTATGAAAGCTGAAGTTATATTGCTGTTCTAGCAGTAATAGCCAATTCTATGTCTCATTTTGTTACTTCTTTCGTGGAGTTGGAATAAGAAACTATTCACCTCCAGAGATATTATTTTTTTTTTAATTTGTTGAACATGTTTCTCTTTAAGCTTAATAGACTTAATGGTTGATAGAATAAAAAAAAAAAGGAAAAAAAAGGCATGTTACAGACCTAGAGAATTTTCCCAATGATCGAATGTCCTAATATCGTTATTCCCTGACACCCTTCAGAGTAAAGTGCCATCAATAGGACTGCACAGAGAAAGGTCTGATGACTGAGTAATGAGTTGCCCCCACCACTTGTGAAAAACCATCTACTGAATATGGAATAAATTCTTTCTTAGTAACAGAAGTGGAAGCAGTGATTTTTTAGCTTGAATAAGTGAATTTGTACTGGATACAGTAGTAACACTGGAGCATATATACCATGAAGATGTCTGCTTTTTATTTTTCTCTCTCAGAGAGGCCATCTTTATGTGCCTGTATTTTGCACAAAGATTGCAAAGTATAGAGAACAGAAAACTAGTGGCCATTGTTCTAATGAGTAAGAGCAATTAAAATATTTGTTTTATTTTGTTGCAGTGGTACATTATGCACCCTTAATGGTTTTCTGCATTCTTTCTCTTTTACTTCTTACAGAAAAAACTAAACTAGTTCATAGCTATGAATTTATTTCAAATTTGAATGGAGAAAGTTAAGATTTCATTTACTTCTGAACTCTGAGTGCTTAAATCTCGAGTAATGCCTTCTCAAAAATCTTTCCTAATTTGTAGCTGTCCTCCTGACTTTAATGGCAGCTGTCTCAATCTTAATTTAAATGCAATTTTTTGCTTTTTGGAAGATTTTTATTTTTCAAAATCCAGTTAGAATTACAAAATGTTGTCTTTCTAACTTTCTCAGAATGGATAAAATTAAAGAGCATCTGAATATTTTATTTTTTTTTTAATTGAAGAGAAGAGAAAGGATACAGAAGCTCTTACATGTACTTTGCCCACCTCTTGTCTGGTATGTGATAATAATACAATGGTGTGATCCCGACTTCAGGTACTGCACAGTCTACTTCAGGAGGACAAGTAGAATACAGAGCTCTGTCTGGAATTTGCTACATGGCATGGTATCATTTTGTTGGCCTTATCTGGACTAGTGAATTCATCCTTGCCTGTCAGCAAATGGTGATTGCTGGGGCAGTGGTTACGTGTTATTTCAACAGGTGAGTGCAGAATTGCCCCTGGATAGTTTTGTGGATTTTCCAACATTTACTTTTAATCTTTTTATAGGAAAAATAGTCTCAAATAGACTGCAATTTATGTCAATATCTGAAATCCAGTTTACTATAAAATAATGTTGCTTGTTGAAAGATCTTGAGTGAGATTTTTACAATGTGCATTATATTAATGTGACTCACCCCTGCCTCTGGAGATAGAGGGCCAAACTGAGCCTTGATAAAAGACATCAGAGCTCAGTTGACTCTGGTTGAATTACCATTCGGAAGGCACACTCGGCATTTGACACTTTTCCAGGAGACTGCACTAGCTCCAAATGAGAAGCAGTCTAGACTTCCTCAGTAGTTTCATGTATTCATAGGCAGTTTGACCTCTTTGTAAGTGTTCATCCCTGCTTTGGGTTTACATTTATTCTGACTGCATGAATGCCTATGGTCTATTACTCTTTTTTTTTTTTTTTTCATTCTGTCCAGTTATTTTCAGTTAACTGTAAGTGCTTTAACACCACTGTTAAGTATTTTAGAGACATGTAAACAAGCTTCCTTGAATTTTGTGTTGCCCTGGAATGTAAATGTGGAGGAAATGAGTATTTTATGAGCTGTCTCATCTTCATTGCTCTGTTCTGTGCCCAGTGATGAGATTTTCTGATCTGTGAAAAACTCTTGACATTTTAAGGCATTTCTTCATTTTGTATTAGAGGAATATGGTAAGAACCTCAAATCACCTTTGAGGAAGGTGATGTGAGAGTGAGATGGAGAGCCTGGTGGGAGAGGGCTTGGAGACCTTGGAACACTGGCAGCAGCTTCCCAGGACCATCTGGCTTGGGCAAGTTGGGAGTGGGAGGCTTTGGGCTTTTCCAAAACTTAGGAAAGAGATTTCTGTTGGTATTCTCCAGAATGTATGCCTGGATGCCTCAGTGGCTGATGGAAAGGCCTGCTATCTCCAAATGGTGTCTTCCCCTCTGCCCAGCAGAGACACCAGTGCAGGCTATGCCTGCAAGAGAGGCTCCATAAGGTTTTCCTGCAGCAGCCAACAGCAGGGCTGGAAGACTGGTAAGAGCCAGTGACTACCACTATTTTAAGCAATGTTTTACCATCCCTTCCAAAAGCCAAGGGAGGACAATGTTTAAGACCTGTACTGGGAGCCTGTCCCTGACAGGATTCTCTACATGGCCAACAGCCATGCCACTGGTGCTTAGGTAAAAGAGCAAAACCTAAAATGTTGCTTCTAAAAAAGTTGAGATCTGAGGCAAAATAGCCTCAGACTACTATTTTACATGCCAAAACAGGACCTGAAACAGGAGGAACTTGCATTTCTGATGTTATCTCCTTTTTTCCTATTGAAACTCTAAAGGCAAGGAACTCACATGGCTGTGCTGCTGCAGATAGTGGGTTGCTCTTTTCATGTGAGCACACTGAGATACCTCAGCTTTAGCAGCTTAATGCTGAGGCACTGAAGGTTCTTTTAAACTGGCTTGAGAAAATCCAGATAAGTAAAGTAGTTCAGTTGAGTTCCTGGGCTGTATGCTGCAGAACAGTTTGGTACAATGCACTATATAAATCCCCAAGGCAAAGGCACTGTCCATATCTTGTTCACACAGAGCAGGGAAGCACCTGTAGAAACTGCTGTGATGACATTTACTGCTCTGTGAGGGGCTTCCGCTTTCCAACTATTTTTTGCTGCTGCAGGAACTGGCTGTCAAGTACAGAAGGTTTCAGCTCCCAATTAAATTGAAATGATTTTGTACATTACCACTGAACTCTCCCCTTGTTTGCCTGGTGTTATGTACTGTGTTGACAGAGTTGTGCTTGGAAAAGGAAATGCACTTTTACTGTGGTGGTAATCCCTTTTCCCAGCCTTTAGGCTGTCATCATGGATCTGCAGAGATGCAGAGCAGTGCAGGAATGGGGAGAGGATGGTTAGCTGCAGGAGCAGCCACACCGCGAAGGGCAAGGGTTATCTCGAGCTGTTCCAGTAATTCTGAGTTTGTCTGTTGTGTATTTCTAATGTATTCCCTTGGGCAGCATCATAAAGGCATGTCACAAGAGTTTGTTTATGGTGCCTTACAGTAAGGCTTTCTTCTTTGTGTGTAAGTGCTCTGAGGAAATGGCGTGGCCTTTCCCTGAGGAAATCTCATCCCGCAGCACACGCAGCAGTGTGCTGCACAGCCACAGTGCTGCTGGAAATGGGGAGGGCAGGAGGGCATACCAGCTGGATTAGCTTTACAGGTTACGTATGTTTGACCTGTAATACCATGACTGAAAATGGATTTTGCCTTCTTTTATTTTAGATGAAACATGAATACGTTTTATTAATTTTATCAATTTATTAAAATAAATAGGAATGTTTTGCTTAATGATTACTTTTTACAACTTGTGAAAAGGGCTCAGTATTTTAAAAAGTCTTCTTTGTTACTACTTGTGTTTTACATCAACATTTATTTTCACCTTGGTGTTCTTAAGTGTTACACGTGCAATTACCTTTTCAGGGAGATGAGATGTTTTTCCCTTCTCTGGGATTAAAGATGATATGGTTACTTGATCCATGCCACAGGCATCACTATCCTGTCCATGTTTGATCTTATTTTAGTAGCTCCAGTATGTCATGGCATAGATTTGCAATTAATGAAGTCTATAAGGTGATATATATATATCCTAGTAAGTCTGAAATGAAAGTTCATGGGTTTGCACCAAAGTCATTGAGAGATTAACTAGAAACGAATTTTTAAAGACTTCCTCTTCCCTCTTCAAATATATCTACAATATTTATGAACATCCTTTGCCCTACTTGTATTCTTGACCTAAAAGAGCCATCAGCATGTACATAGTCAGACCTGCCACATGTGTTTTTAAATTGGGTAAAAGGCCAGATGAAAGTACAGGCTGCTGGTACTCTGTTAGTCTGATAATGTATCTTTTATTTAAAATCTTGTAATTTATTGTATTTGTTTTAAAATTGAGATTCATATTTACTAGAGGAATATAAGATTCATTCCTAAACACTTCTAAAGTATTTTATTCTAAAGCTATTTGTAGGCAACCTTTGAAACAGATAAGGCATGAGTGAAGGGAACTGTAAGCATGGATCAGAAGAGGACAAGATTTTAAAGAAATGAAGAAACACTTTGGTTTTTTTTCCCCATTCAAATGTCCATGTCTGTTGGGTGTGTCAGGATTATGTTTTTTCTTCTCACAAAAACAATGTTTTTAAAATGAAAGCCAAGATGCATGTGAGATCATTTGATTCAAGGAACTTAGTGTTAAAAATAATATTGTCACGGAACTCACAAGACAATAAGAATTGGCAGTACAAAACCCTTCTTCATTTTTCTCTTGGGTAGCAAGAACATTATTAACAGGACTAAATTTTCTCCTTTCTTTGTTTCTTACCACTAGTTAACCTTTAACTTGCAGAAACTTAATAATTTATATTCCAAGATCAAACTGAGAGTATCATATGTAAGGTACTGTATGGGTGAGAATGAAACAATGATTCAATATGAATAGAATAACTCATCCATATTGTGATGTGTGTGTTTCTAACACAGAAACCTGACAACTTGGGGGAAAAAAAACCAACGGGGGGGGGACACCACACACACAAAAAAACCCCCACAACAAACAAAAAAACCCCACCCAAACTGCCTTATTCAGTATAAAATTCCACTATCCTCCAAGCTGTTCCCCTAGTTCTAAGACCAAAAATAATAAATGCAGCAACTGCTTTTCTGGAATTTCCTATCTAAAATAATGTGGTATATTCACATATTTAAATACAACTTCTCAGCTGCAAAGTATTTAGAATTTTGAATGAACTGCAGTGATACCTTCAGGATTCTTGTAGAACTGTAATACCTATGTTGATACAGTGTGTATAATTTAAATACTTTCTGAAGTGAGGATTTAATAAAAATACATTCTTGGAGCTTTTATACCTCAACCACTCACTCTTATTGGTGCCTTTTCATTTTTTAGTTTCCTGTAAGATCCTGCAAGATTAGAAAGGTTTTGAAGGAATCATTTCTGAAAACAGGGCTGCTTATTTGTGATTTGAAGCCTGTTCTTGGCTTCACTGCTTAGTTGAACTGCTGCTTGTTCTGTTGCCTAAGTAAATTTTTGAAGGTTGGGCCAGTGGCTTAAGAATTGCTTTGAAGAAAAGCTAATTATGACTATTGATCAGTGTGGTGTTTTTTAATCCTTCAAAACAGTTTTTAAAGCGATGAGGGAGTGTCTCCAAGTTGATTTCTTAGGTTTTGTATAAACTCTTGAGAGCTGCATCATACTACTGTCTGTAAATGACTGACATTAACCTGACCTTTATAAAGGAACCAAAAAAGTAGAACTTGTATTTAGGCCATTTTTTTGGTCTTTGCTTTTGGATGTTGGCAGGCATGTTACTTCTCCAAAACAATACAGGTTAGCATGCACTGGAACTACAATTTTTTTAGTCTAAATTATAACTCTAATTATATAATACAATAATTTTTGTAGGGGTGTGTGTGTATTCCATTTTAAAAGAAGTACCATTAAGTGAAAACAAACAAAAAATTATTCATTTGAACAAAACATAATACAAAATTTGGCCAAATTGCAACTATAAAAGTAGATAGTAGCTTTCAATTCTACATTTGAGAACTTGAGTTTTTTCCCTGGTGTTTTTTCTCTGTTTTTTGTGATTTTACCACTAAATAAGAAATAATGGATTAATTCCCTCAGACTAAAATCTTATAGAAACAACAGTCAAATGAAAGATTGAAGAGAATAAGAGAAGTGACAGAAACTGGAGAGAGTTGTTCAAGAAGTATTCTCAGATATTTTTCACTTCTGCTATTTTCTATTGTAGATTTTTTCCTAGATACTTTTCCATTACAGAAAACAGTCATTACTTGAGAACTAAACTAATCCAATGGAAGTTAAAAACTTGGCTGCTTTTCTTTGGACTGCGATGTACATTCAGATGAAGTCAGTAGAAAAAGCTGGAGTAGTTCAAGTAGGAAAGGAGATAACAGCTTAATCCTTAAAATTTTGACATACTGAAAAGACATAATGCTTATTTTCTTAAATACGTTTCTAAACCATTTATATATTGTTTGCTTTTCTTTCTAGAAATAAAAATAGCCTGCCACCTCACCCAGTCCTGTCTTCCATATCAGTTCTCTTTTGCTACCATCTAGGAACTGCTGTCAAGGGCTCATTTCTAATCTCAATATTGAGAATACCAAGGATTATTCTCCTGTACCTTTATAATATCCTAAATCAAAAGGTAGGTATATACTTCTGAAATACTATAAGAATAGCAAGTAAAAGGTGAGATCATGAAGGGGAAAAAAAGTGAAGGATGCTTAAAAATAGATGATATTACATGGATTTTGTATTTTTTTCCTGTTTTCTTCATTAAGGAAGCTTTTTTTATCTTAAGGCAGATACCAATGCTTCATTTTTTTTCTATGAACTCAGATATTTTTTAAAGCATAAAATACCAATATTAAAAGCTCCTTTTATTTACTGTTTATATATAAGGTTTTTATGAAAGATAAAGGAAAAAATTGTCAGAATGCTCTACTAAAATCTTTTGCATAATAGTTTTTTAAAAAGTAAAAGCAAGAATAATATTGTTGGATAGAAGATCTTATAGACAACATTTCATATGAGTTTATAGAAAGAATATATGAAATAATAACTATTCCTGAGATTTGTGTAGTATCCAAAACTTGTATTTTAAGATATATAAAACATACAGCTGTGTTGTTTTGAATGTTTTTTGCCTTCTTTTTACCTTTCATACCTTTCATATCTATTATCTTGTGCTGGAAACATCACTGTAGTTAATTCTGGCACTTTGACCAAGAAAGAGGTCTGTCGTGCCCTTTATAATAAGATACTTGAAAGATATGTGTCTGAGTTGATGTTGCTTTCATATGAAAGTTTTGGTTCTAAAACTTGCTGATTTGTTTGGACTAAGACCTTTGTATAAAGGTGATAGGTGCGATAACTTAGAATATTTTCTGCCTTTGGAGAAAGCAGGATAAGTGGACTTGCTGGGTACACAGTCTTGTAATCTGTAGGTTTAATTAGCAATTATTTGCAGAAATGTGCTACAGGCTGCTTTTGGTCCAGTTCCCAAGCATTCAACTGAAGATGTGACATGACCTATAGCTGTAACTGCTGCTAAAGAGGCCAGAAGGTACTCTGGCTAGCTCATGTACTCAGTCCACAGAAGGATCCCCACAAAAGTAACCTTATTCCTCCTCATGGGAGAAAGGACAGACTATGGCTGTTTTCATTGAGCCCCTTTCCATAGTGGGCCAGAGAAGTGGTACTAAAGGATGAAGAAGTGATGCTGCATTCTTGTAGAGCTCATCTAGACTTCACCCTTGCAAACAATGCTGCTGTTCTCTGTGGACAGAGAAAAAGTCAGGGGCCTTCAAGCTTGCAGGTAAATTTACAGATGTTTTCTGCACAACAGTCTTCAAGCAGAATTGGAGAGGAGACAGTTGTTGGAATCCCTTGCTCTAGGCTTTTAACTACCTGCATTTACCGAGATAACAGTTTTAGTAAAATCATCTGTCCAGCAATACATGGCAAGAGTAAGTATTTCTCTGTATAGACACAGTCTTAAAGGATTTCTTTCTGGAATATTTTCATGAACTTTTTTGGAAAATTCAGGAGATTCATGGTTTCTGCACGAACAGCGCTGGTTGTTGGGACCTGAGTTTTCCTGTATGACTGGAAGATTGCTGCTTTCAAAATAGGACAAAACCAATTCTGACTCTTTGAAAAAGAGGGTCAAAACCACTCAAATATCCTTGAATTGAATTTTCTTTTGTTAAATAAAACAGTGGGTTAAATTTGTAATGTTACCCTGGCTACCAAGATGTCTTTTTCTTGTCTTGCATTATCTTTTTGATGAACAGTTCTGAGTCCATGATGTGATGGGGGCATGGAAAAAAACCAGGAGCTTTACCACTCTGTTTTTAATTAATTAAAACAGATCAATGGTCTATGAATAGTCTATTCTACAAGCTTTCTCTTCCTGTCTCCAAAAATTAATGTGTGCTCCGAGTCAAAATACATATATGTGTATACAAGCCCTTCTACCCATTCTTTTATTTTTGTTCATTAAAATAACAGTCATTTCAGAACTGTGAAGGTGTTTTGATAAACAAAAAGCTAAAAATCTGTCAGTGTACTCCCTGATCACTTCAAACTGCTGTAAGGGTTACTGATTTGTCTGCCTGTTTTGTTCTCCAAGCAGCTGTTAGCTCATAAAGCTGCTTGCAGCACTTATTTCCTTTTGCCAGAGAAGAATCTTCCATCTACGGGGAGAAAAAAACGTATGCACAGCTCGTCAGTCATTAATACTGAAGGGTCTGAATTAAAAACAGTTCTTGTAATCCTAATGGAAATATCTGCTGCCTAAGTGAAAACTTTATTAGATGAGTCAGTCACCTGTAAGGCAACTTTTTTCTAAAATGGCAGTTTTATTTGGGTCTAATTACGTGTCTAGTAACCAATCAATTCATTTTATTGCAGAAGAATGCAAAGCGCCTGTTCAAGTGCTGTTTCTGCTGGTTTTGCTGCCAGGAGAGTTGCTTAAGATACTTTAACCAGGTAGGATCTCTCCTCTCTGCCACTCAACCTAGTCTGGATGCTGTGTGTGTGGGTGCCAGTCCCTTAGCGCCCCTGAAAAGCTACAGCCAATGTGTGCCAGCCAAAGTTATGTGCTGGCCACTAATACTAAACAAACAAAAAAGCTTTCAAGTGCAGAAGGAACTTGTGAAGAAACGGAATCAACAAATGTGCGGGATGCAAGATTTTAGAGAACTTGAAATAGCCCTTTCAGAAGGTCATTGCTATTATCGTAGGTAAGAAGACTTAATGTTTTGTTGTGTTGTGACAGGCAGACTGCAGGAACACAGAGGGTCTGGGTAGAAAGCAATGTGGAATTAAGAAACACACTTGGAGATGTGTCATTGAACTAGTTTTTAGTTTTGACTAGTTTTGACACCTGAAGGTCTTGAATAAAGAAACAAACTTCTGGCTAATTGTCATGATCAGTATGTCTGAGAGTATGATCCATGATATTACCAGTCTTGTCTAAAAAGTATTTTTATTGGAAAAGGATGATTTCTGACAGCAGTCTTTCACATACGGGACACCTAATTTTCCTTTTCTCCAAATGTTTTTGAGCTTTATATACATAATTGTAAATAGTTAATTTTTCTTTGTCTTTCCCCCTTTTTTTATCTCTAGTGACTATGATGTTCTTAATGTGAAAGGGAATCAGATATTCATGCTGATTCCTGACTCTGACTGTTGAGTTTGTTGTTCTCATTGCTGAAAGTAGTAGTGAAGTAAACAAGACAATTCTGATACACGCTCTGGCTTCTTAATTAGGTGCATAAGTTTAATCTTGGACAGCTCTGAAGAGACTGTTTTTAACGTAGTTCAACCTACGTTAAATACTTGTGGAGTGAAATCTCTGATGAGTTTTCCAGACTTTTCAAGGTAAATCTTATGGTCACTGACTTATTGAGGAATATCAGAGCTCATTTTGACTCCAGGTTTTCCATTTGTAGTTACCCTTTCCCCTTGGCCTGGCTTCCTGCCTTTCAAGAGATATCCATCTTCTCACTGTTTACCTTCTCTAGCTGTTATGCTATGTGTTTGTTAAAGCAATTAATTACTGTAATGTTCTTCCTTTGGTTTCAGAAGGCCATGTTGTAGCTCTTGTTCCCCTAAACATTTCCTGTTTCCTAATCTATTGTAGGCAAATTTCTGTTTTCGTATGAGTTGTGGTTTTCAACCTAATGATCATAATACAATGTTGGCTGTTAGAGAATTGTCTGTCTGGATATCTTTTTGGCAAAGATGATTGTATTCTGTGTGTTTCAAATCCAGGACAGTTTGGGCAATGGTTAGAGAAGAAGGAAAGCAAGAATAGGCCACAAGATTTTAATAATAATTTTATCTATATGAAGGGTTAACATTGGTCTTAGTTAATTTCATTTCATAGAGTAATGCGTGTATGTAATTTTTTCTCTTTTTTTCCCCTGTAACTAATGTGTTCAAACCTATTTCTTAAAAAATATATTTTGATTAAGATTTAAATCTATCTTTAGTTTTGTAAAATTTGAGGCCAAATGTAAAAGAGGGGGGGGGGGAAAAGAGGCAAAGGAAAAAAGAAGTCCGCAGTTTTAAGCAGCTTTGACATATTGCTTGATTAACGGAAGTAGTGAACTCTTAAGAGCTCTTAGTGAGATTGGTGAAAGCACTTGGGAACAACCTTGAAATTTCCCATAGATGTTAAACATGGACTTGAAATTAGGACTTGGAGGGGTTAAAAATTGCTAATATCTATGTTTCTAACACTTTCAAAGTATTCTTTAAGTTCAAATTTTGGTTTTTGCATGAGCTGAAATCACTGAAATATGGAACAGCTGTTTTAAAAGTTGGTCCAAAGATAACTGTGCACATTAACACTCCTTACTATATTTTTATCTTCTATTATAGTATTACTTTCACTATAGGAATAAGCATATAACTATCTGAAACTCTAAAAAAAAAAAAAAGTTTCTATCAGTTCTGCACTGTTTTCTTCATCCTGCTGATATACTGCTTAGGTGATTTAAATTCTTTCTGCTCCTTCATTCACAAGTTTAATCAGGATTAAACAGTCACTTGTTTTCCTTCTGAGAAACTTGCAGATGAGAAACAGGTGGTGGAGGAAGTAACCCTGGTGACAGAGTACCAGCTTCTTTCTTCCCATACAGAATGAACCAAGTCCTCTGTTATCAAAGAGTACTTTTCAGGCTGGAGTACCATCTTGCAAGAGAGATTTAACACTGTCTTTGATAGCTGCATGCATCCCTCTAGTAACTCATTCTCTGCAATTTGAGCTAAGTTTCTTTTCAGCTCTGCTGGAAGTTGACTGGAACAGGCCAAAAAGTTACCCTGTCATCTTTCCATTGTGGCAGAATGCTGCATTTAGATGCTGAGACAATTGTCATATTTCCAGTGGTGGATGTTGGAGGAGGGGTAATGTAAACCCAGTGTCCTGTGCACATTGCAATATATGGATAGTTACATTCTGCCTTCCTAAATTTCTCTTGGATTTGCAACTGGATCCTGTGCTAAACTGTGGTGTAGTGTTGCTATGTGCTGTTAAAACAGTTCACTTCTTAAGCTGTTCCATTTCAGTCATGGGCAAAGTGATTCATGTGTGTGCATAATCCATTAGTAACAATTGTAAAGCACTCTGGGTTCTGTGGCTGAAAAGTGCTTTGTGAAGATAAAGTAATTATCCTTACTTGACAGTTCTGTTTGCCAACACTTGTCAGAATTACTACAGATTTTTCATTTTCTGGCTCTGATGGTTTCAGCATGTTCCAGATAAACATATCCAATCATCTCAAGTAAAACCTAGGAGAATGGTATTTCTCCTCTGTAAAAAGAATATGCTGGATTTTTAATGTGGTTGGGAACTACAAGGTCTGTGTCTCTCCTGCTTTCTGAAGCTGTAGTGACAGCCTTAACTTCTGATACACCAAAGCGCTCCCACATTTCCCCTTTACAGCCTTATTGCAGTGATTCAACTATTTCAGGACAGTTTTGCTCTTTTGTGTCTGCTTTGTGTTCATCTGGAATCAGCTGGCAAAGTGACTGCTCCAAAGTGCAGCTTGTGGGTTTCTGAAGGTGTGTGGTTTCCCTGTTTCCGTCAGTGCAGTTCTTGCAGTGTATTCTTCCAGGCCCTGCAGCAGCCGTGTCTGAATTCAGCAGTGTGTTCGCCTGCGTTTGCTAGTCCTGAGACCCTTTCCTGAGGCTGAAAGCCAGCAACTGACTGGTGTAACAAACCAGAAGAAGCCTCTAATGGTTGTATATCCATGGCACTTGGTCGTCCCCTAAACTTCGGATGGCAGCCTATCAGGACGTTGCAGTCAAATGCCTTGTGGAGAATTCACCTAGATAAGACCAAAACTCATGCATGCTAATGTAAGCACAGTTCTCCTCTGCATGCAAACCACACTGTGCCTCACCCTATCTACTTCTTTTTCCTCCCAAAAGCAATACTGCATTTTAATGCTACTGGCAAAATTACTTTTAGATACTGAGCTAAAGTTTGAATCCTCCTGAAATTATAGTTGGATAAAATGTTAATCCTCAGTGAAATCATATTTTAAACGTGTTTGTGTTCCCAGTTCAGGCTGTATGTATGTGATGACAGGAAATAAAATTCCTTAGGTCTTTACTTGCTCTTTAGGATGAACCATGTAGTGGATGAACAAGGCTGACTAATTCTTCCTTTGATCCCTTTCCCTTCTTTCCTATCCCATTAAGAAAAAAGAGAAGAGGGGAAGAAAAAAAAAAGACAATGAAGCAAGTGATGGGTAGTTCAGTGCTTTTAAGCAGGACAATTTATGAACAGCTCTCTGGAAATGTTCAGTTTGATTTTTATTTCAGAAATCCCAAATAAGCATGTTGTCTCAGTAGGTGCAGAAGCCACTGTAAGCAACTCCAGTGATGATGTAATCATGATGCAATGGGCACATAAAGCAGGATCCTTGTGATCCATCCCCTGTCATTGAAACAGAGCCCATGTGTAACACTGTGATGCTGCAAGAAAAGACACCTAGTTACCCTCTGAGGAGAAAGCTGCGTTGGTCTTACCCACTGGATGACAGCTATGGAGGGATTAGATGACACACAAAGTAGGAAGCAAGGAAAGTTGAAGGATAAGATTTTCTCCAGTACATGCAGACTGCAAATATAAGGTAGAATGGAAATAAATTTTGGACTGCTTGGGGAAAATCAGATTATTGAAGGGTTTCTTACAGGTGGTAATTAGCTTAAGAACCAAAAAAGAAGCTGTTTCTGTATTAGGTGTGTCCTTATTTATTGGAAGTGTGGGAGGAGAATATTCTCCCTGTGTCTGTTAGCCACAGGACAATAGCCTTCAGTTAACAGGGCTGCAGAAAGCATAGAGTCAGACTGGGAAGGTGTGAGATGAAATACTTGCACTGGAAAAAGGGGGATAAATGCTATTGTACAAATTGCTAGTTGAGGGATCACAGTGAGAACTGGAATATCTTGTGAGAAATGAAGGGTAAGAGCAAGCCCATTAGCATCTATGAGACAGTAGGGAGGGATAAGAGCCAGACAAGATCAGCAGAAAAATGGGTAGATGTAAATTGTTCATGAGTAAATGCTGTCTGGAAGTTGGAAGAGGGTTCCTAAGGACCACAGGGACAACTGTCTGGAATAGCCCCAAGTGTAAGGGCTGGGAGAGGGAGAAGTCCTATGTGGTTTTAAGAGAGAACTTTCTACTTAAGATTTGTACAATGTGCTAATGTGAAATAGCCAGGGACTGGAGTGGCTGGAAGTCCCTTCCATTCTTATATGTTCTCATCTCTTCAGTAGGGCCTCACAGACCCGTGTTGCTGTCATTTCTCCCCACTATCTGAGACTCGTGATACAACTTTCTTACCAGGTCAATAACTGCTGCACAGCAGCCACAGAAATGTCATTGCCTCTTGCTATCATTGGATTTTGTTTTCTGAGGGGCCTCCAGTGGCAGCTGTGACACTTCCAAGCTAAGACACTTAAAAAGGTCCAGCCAGAGCTGCCCTGTGTGGCAGTGGATGTAGCTAACCAGGGCAGCCCCCAAGAGAGTTGGCAGCAACAAGATAAGATCAGGCTGAAAATACCAGTAGAGCAGAGAAAGCTGGACCAGGATGTGAGACCAGCATGTCTCCTGTTTCTTTTTTTAAGAAGATTCTGTTACTATGGCAATTCTCTCTTCCCCAAGCTTATTTTATGAAAGCAAGCCCTGGAATGGAAGACTGAATTCAGCTGTTACACAAAGTAGCAATTATTCTCAACAATTGGGGAATTTACGGCCTGGATCTGAGCCACAGAGCCTTTCTTATGAAAGTAACAGGTCAGTTTGTCCAAGGCCTTTGACATTCGGTGTTGTGAGGCACAGGATATATTCTTTAAATAGGTTTTTTTGCATACTGTGGTATTTGGAAATATGTGAACATTCACATTCCTTATTTATTCATCCTGACACTGAGAAATCAGTGTCTAGTTCCCAGGCCCCAGAAGAGCCAGCAAGGGCTTGTGTTCTTCAGAGAGGTGGCGATACAGGACCAACTTGCTGGTGCAAGGATAAAGACTGCTCCTGACTCACTATCTCCCATGCCAGCTGATCAGACATATTTTATCAATGTGTTTATTCCTTGCTTGTCACTGTAGCAGAGGCTACAGTTGTAAAATACCAATTCATAAAGATAAAAATGTAATAGCTATAGTATGTATATAAGGATTAGACTGAGTCTCTTTCTAGCTCAGTATCCCATTTCCAATAGTGGCTGCAAATGAATGCTAAGATAGAACAAGATAATATTGCCCTGCCCCTCTGCTGTTTCTGAATCTGTTTGCAGCCTAGGACATCTTGAACTGAGTATTTTCTGTGTGTTTAATATCCCTCAGCTGATTCTTTTCCCCTGAACTTCCCCGTCTTCCTTGAGCTCATGTGAACTTCTAGGAGCTAAAGCATCCTTTTTTCCAGCAGTTCACAGTTTACAGATTTATAGTGAGAAGAAATACCATCCGTTTTCAAATTTGGCTGCTTCATATCGTCCTCCCCTTGCCTGGTCTTTGTCTGGAAGGAGCAGTGAGCCATCTAGCCCTACCTACCCTCTCTGCATTTCTCATGAGTTTGTAGCCCTCTGACTGCATCCTCCTTCAGTCATCTCTTTTCTGGACAGAAGAGCCTGGTGTTCCCCAGACAGAAGACATTCCATACCTTTTGAATCATTCCTGCTGACCTTCTCTCAAACATTTTCAAGTCCACTAAAGCTTTTCTGCATGGAAAAAGAATGCAGTCTGTAGAAAAACACATTTAAATAACATGTTTCTAAATGTTAGCAGGTTCTTAACTGACCATGATTTACCATCTTAGTCTTCTCAAATGTCTTTAGTTTGAAAAGCATTACATTGTTGCCCATACCCTGCAATTGCAAAATTAATGGGATATCTAAGCTTTTTAGTCCAAAGTTCAAAATTATTTGCCAAGATTGGTAATGGTTTGTGTGTGTTAGGTGTTCTCTGGTAAGTCAGAATGAGAAATCATTTGAGCTCCTTTCTGTGCCACACTGAATTTCATGGAAACACACATTTGTTTAAATGTTTGATGTGTTTTGTTAGTGAGAACGTGTAGATTTCTGTGTGGCTGGATGCAACTAGGGCATGGGGTCTGTATGAGAAACTTGAGAATTGTGAGGAAAGTGTATGGAAAAAGATTCTAGGCTGAACAAGAAACCTCCAAATATTTATTTACTTCTCAGAAATGTATTTTTGCTGAAAGGTGTAGATCACTTGGCTCAGTCTTCTGCTAGTAATACTCTTGCTTTGCCTGTGTCTGACTAGTTTTGTAACCTTCAGCAGTTCATTATTTTTTTAGCTCTCTCTTGTAATGTTGGATGATTACCTGGCTGCCTCTGTTTCTTGAATATTATGATTAGTTAATGCTTACAGAATTCTTTTAAGTTGTAACTATTACAAATGCCACTTTTATCAACTGGTTTGTAACACAACAAATCCCTGTACAAGTAATACACAGCCTCCAGCGTTATTTTTAGTCTTTCCAAGATAACCATTCTAGTTAATAAATATCAGAAATTCTTTTCATCGAACATTCTTTGAATGCCAATGTGGCTACTTCAAGAGTGCAAACAAATGGGTATTTATTTTAAGTTTGGAAACAGTGTTTGTACAAGTGCATGTGCATTCTCAACAGTCTCTAATTTTTAAAACACATTTTTTGCAATTTATAAATGAATACAGAATCTCTGTTTAATTTATTGGCAAGATTTATACTGACCTCACCGGATCAGGATCTGGTCTGTGAATTTAGTTCTTCAGGGACAGAAACAAAGTTAGAAAACACTTTTCCACTTTGTGTGTCAGTTCCCTGTCTGTTGAATGGGAACAATGAAACAGACTTAACTCGCAGCATGTTACAAAGATAAGTGTAGCTGTGTCTGAAATGTGCAGTGACAGTTACAGACGGCAGACAGAGGGAGTCTGATGTGAGGTCACTTTTCCTATGCCTGTGTCCCAGGCCAGTGATGCTGGTGCTGGCTGGTCTCAGTGCACTGGAGAAAGGAACAGCATTGGGATAAATGAAACTGCAGAGAAAGCATTTTTTCCTCTTTAGGAATTAAGCAAACTCGCTTGTTTAAACAGATTTTTATGCAGATATGCTAATGTTTCTATTGAGTTCCTTGGAGTCTCTGATTTTTCTTAGAGTAGGCAATAAATCCATGGTCTTTATACTTTTTCCATCTACCATGCTGAGTAAGCTACCATGTAAGTACAATATTTACAGACTGGCACTATTTTTTTGCTTAATATCAGAGAAAAAAATAAGTATTTTTCATATAAAATAAGTACTATCCACAATAAAGATACAAAGAATCTGTGCATTTAATTTCTTCCTTTGTCTGTAATATTTTAAGATAATGTCAGTATAGCTTTGCTACACTTCAGCATATTACAGAAATTGTCCTGGAGTAAAACTGGACTCTACAGAAATAAATTTTCTTTGCTCTCAGATATCTGGTTATTTTATATTTTGAATTGTAAGTAATAAAAAACAGATTTTTTTGAATAGTGAATGTTTTCAGTAGGCCAATATAATTCACTTTAAGCAAACCAGATATGGGCTTTATTTTTTCACTTCCAGGTGAAGCAGAAAGTGATGGAAGCACCAAGTACATGTTGGGGTGTATAAATTCCTTCAGAACAGTGGTTCCTTGCACACTGTGGTTCTTACTGACCATACCAGGTGTGACTAAAGGTTTTGCGGCATAATCTGCATTCTAATATTTTGAGTAAAGGAAAACTACTTGTAAGAATTGCTGGTAAAACCCAGCATACATTTCAAATATTGTGCGTGCTGCATTGCTTATCTGATATTTTGGACATCGTTTCAAAACCTTGTTGAGGAGTTCCATAAATGGGACATACATGTCAATTTATGCACAAGTGTAAAAATAATCAAATCCATGAAGATAAAGATTCTATTCTCCCCACTTGTCCAGGCAAGTTTCCACAAAGGGAAATCTTGTAAAATTTTTCAATACATTTTAAAACTGGGAGTGCCCCTACTGTCTGTTAAGTTCAGAGTGAGGTGTGGCTTGTGACCTAGCAGTCACTGGTCTAGCCCAGGATCCTTCAGCTGTTCTCCTCCAGTAATTTTCACAGTTGTTTTCATCTTTCATGAAAAGCTTCATTTTATGGCTATAACCATAAGCTTGAATTTCACTAGCATATAAATAGTTTGAAAACACTGTGTATAAAAGCTTCTTAATCATCAACTTTTAATCACTGCATAAATATATAACTTCATGATTCCGCTTACATAGTTTGTCAGCAGTTTTGCAGATACATAGCAAGTAAGTTTGGGTACTGTGACTCCAGGTGTTTCATGGTAATTGTGTCATATTCATTCACAGAATTAAGGCAGGGAACTTTGGTGTTTTAAAGTAAAATGGATAAAGGTGGGTTCAGAAACTTTAGTCACTTTTTTAGCATTTGCTAATGGTGGAAATTATGTAGAAAATCTCTTTGGAGTTAGAAGCATAGTTGTTACAGTAACTTAAAATTGACATATTATGCAACATAACTCTTTATAGTCATAAAGTCAGTATTTCCAAGTAGCATTTAAGGCTTTGCATTTTGCTAAAGTAAAACCTAAATTACGAGTCTTTCCTCTCTCACTGCATTATCTTACCTCATTTCAGCATGCATATACAACTACAGCCATAAATGGGACAAATTTCTGTACATCAGCAAAGGATGCTGACTGTATTTTGGCAAGGAATTCTGCTAAACTTGCATCCATTAGCTGCTTTGGAGATTTTCTTCTATTTCTAGGAAAGGTAAGAGTAAGAAAAGCATTGTTCTGTAAGAATGAAGTGAAAAATCAGGATTATCTTTTCATATACCTAAAGTAACTAAAATTTATGCTTGCTAAGCTCAGGGTTGATAATGCTATAAAATGAATTCAGGAGAGAAGAATGTTTCAGCAATTTAAACCTTTTTGTAGTCTTTCCAGAGTTTAGTGGTATTACAGTAGTGTCCTTGGAGCCACTCTTGCAGTTCCAGTTGCAACAAGTCTTTGGTAGGTACATAGCAAAAGATTGCCTCTGCCCTTGGGAATTTTCAAATGGAATTGAACACAAAGTGTGACAACTATGTGATGCTGCAAACTGCTTAGTTATCTCCCAGATGAGATGTGCTGCTGGCATATTAGCTGTAATGTATTTGCCTCAGGATTTTAGGGAGTTGAGGTTTTTTTAGATTTAGATTTCTACATGCTAATGAGGTTGCACTTCTCTCTCACTGCCCTTTACAGGTGTTTGTTGTATGGTTTACTGTCTTTGGAGGGTTGATGGCATTTAACTACCACCGGGAGTTGCAAGCCTGGGTAGTTCCTCTGTTGCTGGTTGGATTTTTTGCCTACCTGATGTCCCACAGCTTCCTATCTGTGTTTGAAGTGACAGCAGATGCCATGTTCCTTTGCTTTGCTATTGATATGGAGACAAATGATGGAACTGCAGAGAAGCCATACTTCGTGGATCAGGAGCTGCTGGTAAACCCCAGTGATAACAGCAAAGATAGTTGAGCCATTCTAAGCTTTTGAGCACTTTTTCTTTCCCCAAGACCTAGTAATTTGAACTCATAACCCATGCCATTTCCTTTCCAACACCTCCGAACAGGATGGACTCAGGGATCCAAGTCATACATTAATTTATAAACTGAAGTAAATGTAAATGGCTCCCTTTGACTCCTGTGTGCTAGCTGTGATCTGCTGCCTTCTTTTAGATCATACTCTGTAATTAGTGGCTGACTATTTAGGCCTTATTAGATATCTCTTCAATATATTGTTGATAATTAAAAAGATAAAAAAATAGATGAGCTAGCTGCAGAAATTGATCCAAGGGGTGCCCTAAGATTAGTGTTTATGTTTATTGCAACTCACTGTCCAATGAGAAGAAGTAAACAAGAAGCTTCTTGTTGCCAGCAGCAGGTCAGGGATCCATTTCACATCCTATGGATGCTGTGCATCTAAACAAGCTTCATGGAAACCCGAGTTGCTCTACTTCATACCTTTACAGATTCTTTTGCCAAAACACTGTCTTCTGGCTCTTGATTGAAGTCTTCTGCATCTGGACTGATTGTCTTTACCCTTGTAATCACCATATTGTATTATCATCAGTATGTAGGTAATAGCAGTGAGAGAGAATATCTGAAGCATTTGAATATATATATGCCATCCCATTTTTACTGAGAAAATATCTGAAGATGCAGATTTTTTTTTCCCCCCTTCTATGCTATTTTTGCCAGTTTTTGTCTTTTCCGTCATAAACCATGCAACAAAGAAAATCTTAGTGACTCATGGAGAACAAACTCGGCAGCCAGAGTAGCTCAGATGACCCGAATGCTCTGGATGGATTTCTTCAGGACAGTGTCTGAAGAACTGGGTTGGGTTTTGTTTGGTTTTTAATTTTTTTAAATGCTCCTGTAACCGTCTCAGTAATGTTCATAGAATTTCAATAAGAATAAAAACAATCAAAAAAAACTAAACCAAATAAACAAAAAGGCAGCCTAAAGATTGGGCTTAACCCTTTTTACAGAAGAAAGCAGATATATATGCTTTGGCTTTGTTTCAGAACAGTACTTATAGACATGTCTGGGATAGGGCTATAACTGAATGGAAAACTCTGAAGCCTTGACCTCTGTTCTTCCCTCTCTGTTTTGCCAAGTACTAAAATACTTCTTAAGCCAATTCTCCTTCATGAAACAAACACTTCCAAACTTTGTGGTAGTTTTTCTTTAACTCTGGTCTTAATTCCTTGTAATTAGTCATGCCCTAGGGCTGTGGGTGAAAAGAGGATTTCCCACAGGGTTAAGGAGTCTTCCAGGCAGGACAGGCTTGTACCCTTGTATGGAAATATTGGGGGCAGAACATTCAAACTCCTCCTTATTGTATGATCAAGAGTAAGTTTGCTCACATAGCCAAGAATTTGGAGTTTCCCAACCCGTGATGGCATTTGTCTGTGTCACAGTTGGATCACAAACGTCCTGGGGGTGGAAGGGAGGCTCTGTGGCCCTCAGGACAATATGCAGCAGTGGGCGGAGAACTGAGTGAGGAATTTCATACAGCCAAAGTCCTCATTCCTGCAGAAGGAGATGTAACAGAGATTCTTGATTCATCCTCAGTTGCATTCATCACTTCTGCTGCCTCTGCAGAGTCCTCCTGGTATCACTCAGTGTCATCCAGTCAGGAAGCAGCTACAGTTTCTTGGCCCCCGGCTAATTATCTTCCTTTACCAGGCGTTTTTATTTACATAATGGTTTGCTTTCCCAAATAATCTTGCTCTGGTTGTTGCTTGTAGACCTTTGTGCGTCAGAGTAACAAGTTAACAGAAGGGCAAAAACACAAAAGTACAAGACCTTTCCAGGATAATGAAGATGGAACAGAGCTCCAACCTATGGTGAGACAGGAGTGTGGAATATATATTTATCTGCCACCTTGTGTGTTTGCCTTGTGTGTCCCAAGAAGAATGGATGTAGGCTGTCATATATTTCCTGATGTCTCACAGCAACCAACATGCTGTACCCAGTATCCTGTTTTTTTCTTCTATTGCTTTCCCTCCTCAGGAAACCCTCTGCTGGTGCAAAATGGATGGATCAAATATTACTTCTCATCCTTCTTCCCAATCCATATTGCACCAAGCAGAGGAAGAGAAAGTTTGGCAAGAGGGTAGAAGATCAATGCTAATCAGATAGTCTTTCACATGTCTGCTGTAGCAAAGTCAGAAGAGCAGTAGGCTGCTTAATTTCATGCCAGAACTTCTGAAGTTCCAGAGCTGTCATATCAGAGGTCTTACCGCTCCACCCCCACCCTTCTTCTTGCTTTCTTTTTTATCAATATATGTATTTATTTACTGTTTTATGCTGGGGTAACAAAGCTGAGTTGCCAGAAGGGAGTGTTTCCCCACACCCAGGCTTGGGAAAGTCCTGAGAGTAAACATGCACTAACTGACATCTGAAAAAATATTACAGGTTGCCCAACTTGAGAAGCTGCCCCAGCAAGTTCAGAATCAGGATTGATTTTCCCCAAGCATTGAGGAGGGCCAAGCTAGGGCTGCCAGAGAAAGATAATGCAGCCACAGTTCCTCTGGTACCTACACTTCCTGGGCACTACTGTGAGTGTCTTCTGCTGTCACAGCTACTTACACGAGTGTAACAGATGTCAGTGATTTTTCTTGACCTGCTTTCAAGAGGTACCAGGCTCTCGCCAACTCTCACGTAATTTTGTGGGCATTCTGCTATAGGCAGAACACTGCTCCAGTTTATTGCTACACTGGTGGACAGTTGTACTTAATTGCATTCTTCAGGAGTTTTTTGCCAAGCACAGAAACCAGAGAGTGAGTGGGTGTTACTCCCTGCAACAAGATTATGGATTTGAGACACAAAAGAACCTTAATTGTTTTCCCAGTTTACTCTTATGACATTTAAATGCAGAAACAGAACTGGTGCTACACATTATTTAACTCCTTTTTTTCTCTCTCTTTGTAGACCTGAATGTGAAGCACACCAGGAAGAATGAAAGCAGAGCAGAAATAGCAGAAACAGTCATAAAGTAAAGGTTACCAATATCCCAGGACAAAGTATGAGTTCAATAAATCTCTGTTGTACTTTCTGCACTGGTACAATGACACACAGTCTGTTTGTATGAATAAAGTATTTTGTGTGTCATCACATTTGATTATTGCACTTACTATGATGATCTGAAAGTTGTTAATAAACAAACTACTTGTAAATTTCTGTTATCAGACTAGAGTTACTAAGTCAACAAGGTCATGGAGCTTTTTGGTATGTCCACTAATGGGATTTTTGTTCATGCTTCTCTGGAACGCTGTGCCAGTCATCCCCGGATCAGTAAATGTAGAAACATTTATAAAGGAGGCACTCTGAGATGACTGTTTCCTGATGTATTCTGCATATCTGAACAGTCAAGGAAGAACAGACTGAGCTCATTGATGGAAATTACGCTCAACTGAAATTCTCTGTAGTCAAGAAAATTAGCAGTTATGAGGTAAGTGTCCTTCTTTTAATTATATTCTTTTGGGAATGGTTTTGACAAGTTAGTATCATAAACTATCCACCAGCTTTTCTCCAGAGGGCAGGTGAGGAATAGTCCTTGTTTTTTTTGTAGGTAAAAATAAACAACGACCTTCCTTCTGCAATTGCAAAGATGAAGCAGAAAAAATTGTATCTGGATTTTAGAGCTTGACAAAGTAGCAAATGACAGAGATAAAGCAACAGGACAGATATGAGATAAAAAGATGTTATAAATAATACTTTATAGAAATGTTAGCTGTAACATGGGTGTGAAATATGCCATGGAGGAATGTAGTGACTGTCAGGACTCTAGTCAGAAGAGGAACATGGTAAATGTAGACACTTTTAGAAAAACTAACTTGGTAACAAGTCTCTCAGCATTTTCTTGAGAGCAATTTTGAGGTTTGTTTAAACTTTGCACTTGGATCCTGATTATAATACACTGCATGGGCTCCACCTCATTCTGAATGAGGTAGTTTTAGATTTTACTCAGTGGCCAATTTTATTCTCTCTGTTCAAAAGCTCCTTTGTTTGAGGTGGGAAGATGACTCCAGTCAGGGATTTCAGTAATGTACTCATCAGTATAGGAAGTGAGACATCACTGCAGGTGACTTAGAAGCTGCCTTAATGAATAGATTGATAAACCCTTGATTAGTCACAGCTTGGAAATGATTTACAGAAAAGTTCATTGATGGCCTGAATGAGAAATATTTCAGCTAAATACTGGTCTGCTGTTGAAAGGAATTAGTTATCTGTTAGGGAATGCTAAGAAATATTTTTTTATTCATAATTTAATTCACTTCAGCATGAGCCACTTCTAGAAGTAGTGGAATATGGGATAGATGATGAAAAGGGGAAAGAAACAGATTAATTACTTTCTGCCTGGCAGGTGAAGTCGATAATCTTCTGTCTGTAGACACCTGTAGACGCTTTTAATTCGATTTGTACATAAAGCATAGCTTTATAGCTTTTAGGCACAAGACCTCTCAATCTTTTATACATTACACTAGCAATTGTGTCAACCACCTCCAGCAACAGCATTCCTGTGTGGCAGGAACCTCCACCTGAGTTAGAGGGATAAGGCACTCTGCAGAAGCTGATGCTGTTTAATGCCTTTTTTCACTGCTGTCTTCCTCTTGCCCTGCAGCATATTGTAGTCAGGCAACTATAAAGTAGGCTGTATGTAGGCACAGCTGCTGGGAGTACAGTTAGTGGTAGTTCTTATGGTGCTCTAAGCCACTTCCAATAATTTGATACCTGCCCTGCAAAGCAGCCCAATACTGTGTGAACTCTTCTTTCCTACAACTGTGGAAGATTCAGTGGAATGAAAGGTACTATGATAACTATATTCCTTAAAAACAGGAGATGGGGACTATTGGGTGTCTGTTTATCGGGACATGACTAAGTACTGCAGACTACTGTTTCAAGCAAGGCAGCTTGATTTTGGTCTTGCTTGGTATCTACTTCAAACTTTCTATTCATTTATGATTTGACTGGATACTTCAGTGGATGAAAGAAATGAGGCATACTGAGAACAGTTTGTGTGTTGTTTTGTTTCTTCTATTCAAATAAATTATAAGGGTGTGCAAGCAGTTTAAAGCCTAACGTTTAGATTCAGAAAGAGCAGGAAGGAGGGAATGGTCAGGCTTTTTAAAAAAAAAAAAAAAGACACTGCTTTCACCCAAACTTTAAAAACAACAAAGCTTTTGCTGTTGATGAGTTCTGCATTCAGTACAACACTTCTAAATTGTTATATGCTATTATTTTGAAGGGGGAGAAATAGTATTGTACAGGAAAAGCAGGTCTTAACACATGCCTTGCTAATAATTCTCTTGCCTCAGATGTAAGGCTTGGACCAATGACCTCTAGAGATCCTTTCTAATTTAACTTCTGCAAGATAAATAAGCTTAAGACTTACACAACAACTAGGTCAGTTGAAAGTCAGATCACCGCATCACACTCAACAGTAATAAAACTAATAGAAGAGAAATAATTCCTAGTCTTGAGGGAAGAATCCCTCACAAGTCCAGAACTTGCAAGTATAAAACGGTTCATATGTAAATGCAGTAAGTTTAAACTGCAGTAAACACTTTGCAGATACCTTTTTTTTTTTAAACAAAAGTTAGAATCTGGAACGTTGGCCCCCACTGATACATGCTTTTTTTTCCCTCCTTTTATAAACAGTGCAGGTAAATTACAGCCTTTCTGCACTCTGTGATGAGGAAGAAAGCATCCTCCATTTAGGAATAAAGCTCTGCTATCAGTAACCAAGTAACTCAGATTGCAGACAAGCAGGAACAAAGAGTGGGTATCTCTTTATGTAATCTAAAGCAAGAGTGTTTTGAGTTCTCCAAGTGATGGCACAAAGGCTATAAGCTGAAGCAGAGGCAGCAATAAATATGTGCAATTCCTCATTGGCCTTGAGAAAACCGAAGGGATTTAGTGAACAGCTAAGGATCTCTGGTCATAACCTTACAGTCATGAAGAGGGGAAGTGAACTCAGCTGTGAAGGAGCTACATTCCTTTCCTATTAAGTCAGTGTCACTCATTCCTGGGAGAATTTTATAAGGTTGTTAGATTAAATCCCATGGAAAAGAATGAACCCAAACTGCAACTACATTTCCCTTAACACAAGCAAAGGTGATGCTGATTTGATAATAATTCTTCTGACATCTAATCTTTAAGAATGGCAGCGTAACAAATGAGACAAGATCTTCTACATACCTTTAAGAAAAAAATATTTATTTATAAAAATACACTGGGATCAGTTTGAGAAGTGTGGCAATAAATACAGTTCAAGGAAGAAAAAAGCATTTCTACATGGATATATTATGGCACAATAAAAGGTAAATGCACCATCAATCATGAGACTTCTGTTGGCTCAAGACTTTGTACAAGCTCCCTTTTTAGTAAGACAACTATTTCTAAGTTTGGTCAGTGTTGATAATGGAATGAATACACAATCACAAATGCGCTCTTATGTCTAATGCAGGACTTACCAGTAGCAAACAATGCCTTAGAAACATAGCAATGATATTTAAATCACTAATGGGATATCTTAAATTTAATTGGCAAAGACCACATGTAACTTTAAGCATGAAATTTTTATCTCCTCTGGAAAACAGAAAAGCTGTAAATATGTAAAATGAAGGCTTAAGGTGGCATGTAAATACCTCTTTAAGTAGAGATTGTGAGAATGCATAGCTCCTTATTAAACAACCTGGCTGTACGAGAGCACTCCCCCTTTCACAGTATTCCTTTTACTTCATATGCAGTTATTATTGTTTATGCTGTAGACTACAACTGTTACAGCACTAAAGGCAACTAGACAGGGAAAGGGCAGACAAAGGAAAAAGGAATGTATGTAAGGCAGTATTTTTTTAGGTACATTAAGCGTAGTGTGTAGGAAAGACAGGTAACAATTCCACAAGGCTAGTTTCGTTCTTACTGAATAAAATAATGGACTAATACTGAACTTTTAATGCCAAGCTAATAATCAATGCCCTGGTCGCTGTACTGACCATGGTAATCTCTTTGATAGTCATCTTGGTACTCTCCATGATAGTCATCTGGGTATTCTGCCTGATAATCACTATCGCTGATTTCTGACCCGTTAGTTCCTGTCCCTTGGCTGCCGTTATGAATGACGGGTTCTGTTGGTGCAGCACAGTACTTGGGGTCATACACTTGCCGTCCAAGCCCATACACGCTCATTCCCTTCTGCGAAGCCACTTTGTTGGTACCCATTTGTAATGAAATAGTTGAGTTGTCCACAGGTTGTAATATGTGCTTCTGATCGTAGATGTCTCTCCTGGTACCTGGTGCCAACATACCGGCCTAATAAAACATGATTGTGGAGGTTCAGTAAGAAGGTCAAGAGCTATGATTATTAGATTTATGATTTCAACTACTAACCCTTACTGAAAGTGCTAGAAAGTAGGAATAAAAGTACAACAAAACAGTACAGCAGCAGGAACTCACTTTTAGCTAAGTCACAGAAGGTTCAATTTACATTCCTCTTTGGAAAAAATATAATAAGTACTGTAACTATGGTGGTGCCTGGAAGCAGTTTCTTTTTTTGCCTCTAGTACTTAAAATGAAGTTACTGTTTTCTTCTGGTGTTACACTGCCAGCCGGAAATTCTAGAATCACTGGGTCACTTTTATGCCTTCAGATGTTCAGCACAGAACACACTGGTTAATGATTAGAAATCCAAGTTCTTCAATTACTGCTTAAAAGCGCAGCTGAACTGCACCCACTTGCTGCTGCCTGTTAGACTTTGCTGCTGTGTGTCACTTGCAGACCCTCCTATGTCACCAGCTTTCCCTGGCTGAGAGCTGTATCTGCCAGTCCCCCACAGCCCAGCTTACCTGACTGGCTCCTTTGTTAGTGCCCATCTGTAGGCTAATCGTTGTCTGGTCAAATGGCTTATCAGTCTGCATTTTTGGATCATAGAGATGTCTTCTAGTTCCATAAGCAGTCATGCCTGCCTGACTGGCACACTTGTTGGTGCCCATCTTTATTGGGGGAAGGAAGAGGTGGACAGAAAATACTGTTTTTATTTGTACATTAAGCATAGTCTAAGGAGACAAATATGGCTGGTAACTGTAATGGCTGACAGGAAAAAAAATTACAGTGCATGCTTTCTTCATGTAGCCTGACCACTACCCTAACCAATTACTCCTTACTGAGTTTCAAAAGGAAAAATAGAGGCAGCTGTCATCCTAAGGCATTTCAATGACTGGCATGTGCCCAACTGCATTGCAATTGGAACGAATGCATGCCTCAAAATGTAATAAGTAACTTTTACCTTGGACAGTAATGATTCCTTTCTACTGCCACAACTTCTCTATTACAGGAATTTTAAGATTTATTTATTTTTTTTTAAGTGGAGAGAAAAAAAAAGTTTCTACCATACAAGGAGCTTCAGCTATTCAAAAACTCCTGCTTTAAAACCACTTTAAAAGACAGAGATGACGCTGCTAATATTAGCTGTTCATTTCCTCCTTATCTCTCTTAAACAGCAGATTTAAAACAAACAAACCAATCTTCCAGGCAGTCATTTGAACTTATAAAGCCAATCAACTGCTTACAAGAATTAAAACCTCATTCCTCCTTCCATGATAAGAATGTATTGTAATTCTGCAGCTGGTTTTGTGTAAACAATTTATCAGTTAATCAAAACAAGCAAATTGCTCTCAAATGTAACAAATTAACTGCAAACTTGAATTTTGTACTTACCTGCAGGCCAATTACACTTTGACCAGCTTTTAGTTTTCCTGCATCAAAACTTCGTGCTTGTTTCTCTGCATATTTGACACCAATATCAATTGTAGTATGAAAACCTTTAGTTTTTGCCTATTTAGGGAGAGGGAAAATAGAGTATTCAGTGTTTAAAATATATTTTCTGTTACCAAAACGCTAGCTTTACAGTCCTGACCCTGGGCTCTTAAATGATGCCACAAGCAAGTCTGTCTCTATGACAGACTGTGTATCAGGGTTGATAGAAGGTAACAGCCCCCCATGCCATTTGAAGGTGGCATTCCAAAGCTACTGGAGTCAGAAGGATATTCTGTGGGGATTAAATCTTCTCCTGTGAGCCTCCCCTATCCTATGTATGCACATCACCTCCAGAGCCAAGCCACCTCCAGTCAGGAATCCTCACTCTGAACTTCAAACCTTCCCTGGGGCATATGTAAACGCACAGCCCATTGAAGGACAACCTCTGCACCACCTCAGACTCTCAGTACTGTGTCCTCTCCTGACAGGCTGCATGCTGTTTTCTCTATTTACATAGGTGGTAAGCGTGCATCTGGACTGACATGTGGACTTGTGCCAGCTTCAGGTGTACAAATACTTACCAGACCTGCTAGTGCCACTAGAGTTGTCTGTACTTGAGTCATATTTCCATTTTCAAAAAGATCATTTGCTTCAAAAATGTCATGTGGCTTCATGCCATAGACTTGGATAGCTTTGATAAAGTTCCCAATGTTCTCCAGCTAAACAGAAACAAAAAAAGCCAGTTTTCTGCTCAGTGTTTCAAATCAGAAACTAATTTTAAAACTTTCTGTTGTTAGTTGATCGGTTTGCTTGTTTTACACAAGTTCTTTGTCTTGTGCAAACTTGACAAAATAGTTGGCATGGTTAAGAGTGACTGGTGGGAAGTCTGGGATTATTTTTTGTTAGTTTTAATACGGATTCCAGAAATCTGACTAAGGGGTTAGCCAGCCTGGCACCTCTCCATCAGTGAGTATCATATACTTTGTCAGAGGGGACAAAGTTCTTTTTCGATAAGAAAACTTTTTTCAGCTGTGTCCCCCTTTCAAGAGAAATTCTAATCTAAAACCTGCCTCAAATTTGAAAATTTGACATAGTTTCTATGCTATTTGACTTCAGCAACTGATAATTTTGAATAAAATAAAAACATAACTCTGTGGATAGTAAGAAGGTTTAACTTGGACTGAAAGCATTATTGCTCACCTCCTAGGACAGATAAGCGTTGGAGATTATTAGCACTATGTACTGTAGAAATTGGAAAGCAATATGGAATACAAAAAGTAAGGACTGAATCTCATCTTTCCTTCTGAAGTCTTAAGAGGTGTTGGAATATTTTTTAAAAATAAACATCCTCCACCATATTTAAGTGTTCAGTGCCAAGGAAGCAAGAAGGCTGACACAGCAGCATTAAGCTAGACCCAGCAACAGCAAAGGCAGTAACCCTTCTAATGCTTGTTCTAAATGCATGGTGCATCCTCTCCAGATGTTTTCTCAGGAGGACACTTCATGCACCCATGTCTAGGTACATGCAAGCTTTGACCTAAGACCTTGCAGCAATGCCTGGATAGAAAGCTCAGCTGTGATTTAATAATGAGTAAATAAACAGCCTTGTTTTACAGTTTGGAAAAGGCCTCATTATAGGGCTCTAAGTTCTTCTTCCATGTGACACCTCACTGAACAGCTAAAGCACTACCATTAAATATGTATACTCAATTGCCACTGATGAGCCACCTCAGCTGTAGCTGCTTTCTGTTAAACATTGTTCATGTGTGCAGTATCCTCAGTTACTGGATATGTGTCATATGCAAACTTGGTGCTACTAAGATTTAAGATGTACCATATTCACAGCAAATTTGTTAATACAGAACAAAAGAATTGTTTAGGGGTTGGAGGGGTTAGAGGTGTGGTTCTGGGTTTGTTTTTTATCTCTTTTACCTGGTGCCAATTTAGTTTTGATTGATTAATTTTCTTCACTGATCCTGGCTGCAGTTTATTTATAAGCCTGGGGAGGTGAAAAAGAGGGAAATGCTTAAACAATAAATCTCATCCTTATACCATCTGTGCAGGCATTATACAATACTTTCACTCATGCGTTATTAGTTGCATTAGTCTCATCAAAATGGTTAATTTTTTTTGGTTTATACAGAGTGCCTAGCTCAAATTTCAGGTCTAGTGGCTCTAACAGACCACAAGAGTTTTTGTGTGCCATTTGATTACTATAGAAATGAGCTTCACCAATTAACTTAGAAACACTTAGAAATCTTTGCTGAAATATAAAAGATATTTAAATTTTCATTTTTACCACAGTTTCAAGGAAGTGTCCCACCCTACAGTCAGCTATCTTTGACTGTTGATGTGTTTCAAAGGGGAATCTTCAGAAAGCCACTTCTTATTTCCTCAGGAGCAGAAAACTCTTAAAAATAAGGTTACTTATTAAATGCTTACTCGCATAAGATTATGCCATCTTTTAATCCCAGTTGAAAGTTTGCACCAATACTCAGCCCTGTAACCTCTTCCATCCAGTTACGCAGATCTTCTTCTATCTGGGGGTCATATTTCAGGGCAATCTGTAACACAAGCAGTTATAAAGTTACTTCAGGGGAGAAATCTCCAACTCTTTCCCACTCTAAATCTATTTCAGAGTATGCTATAGCAGTTATCCAGCAATTTTTTGCTGGATTTTTAAATTGTATTTTATACATCAGACTGCAGATGTAAGTACTTAAACTATAACGTTCATGGCTTTACTAAAGGTCTATTTGCAGAAAGCACTTTGAAGCACATACCACTCTTCCCTAGCCTAAGAATTACTGGAGCTCCCGAACAGTCCTTTGACAGTTGCAAAGGAATGATGACTTTTTTGAAACAAGATTTGACCCAAGTTGTACTTTGGCAGGAAGTAAGAAAAGGAAATAGTGTGTTATGAACACAAGAATTCTGAATTGCCATGCCATCAGTACTACTGCTCACATGTACATTTCTACAAGGGAAATTTTTATATAATAGATTTGAAGCTGAAGATTATGGTGGCTTTGCTTTTATAGCTAGTTTATGATTAATGGAAGTGACCTAGTAAATTTTCTCCTTGTTGCTACAACACTGAGAGTTATCTTGCTGGGGATTCTGTGTGTGTCTTTGTTTAACTTTAACTTTTATTATGCCTCTTATTTCTCTTTTCTTTGACCTTGCTGGAAGACTGATGAAATAAACTGTGATCTCGTATTTTAGTTGCAAAGAAAGAAAACCTACAATAGTCTTTGTACTTAAAGGCATCATGCAGAGGCCCAGAGCTGTTAGTAAAGGGACTTAAAAACTCTTTTTCCAGCTGTTCAGACTTCACCACTCTGTATGTCAGTTTACATTTCTGTCACTAGAAATCAACCCATGTGAAAGGAATGCTGAAAACCACTGAACTTCACCAATGCTGGCTGCCAATGGCCTCTGTGTTCCTCCACTCTGCCCTTTGTTCCCCTCCCCTGAACAAACTGAAAAGCAACTCAAACTTCCTTCAGCCTAAACCTCTACAATACTTTTCAATATTGGCAAGTTGGACAAAAGGGATTCTATCACTGAAAACATCACTACTTTTTCTGCAAACAAAACAAGATTGTGTGGTATAAATAATCTCCACTAGGGTGGAAGTTGGCAACACTTTTTCACCTTCATTAGTTGTCCCACATGGGTCAGTTAGCAAGGTGGGAGAGAGGGAGCTACCGAGAGAAAACAGACAGGGCAAGCTCAGAATGTACTTGAAGTGTTTCTAACTCACGGAAAAGCAGCTCAGCTACACCAGTTCCATACAAATTCCTAAGAAGAAACTCATGTAAAGCCATTAACATTCAGGTCAAAACGTAAATTTCAGACTTTTTACATATAGTCTTAAGGCTTCAGCCCAGGAAGGCCAGCTATTAGCAGATATATTTATACTGCAGGAGATGATAATTCCAACCTATCTGAATTACTTGGATAAAGACTATTGCTATATTTTGGCTAGCATTAGTAATCCCTGACTCCAAACTGACCAAGCTAAAAATTACAGTTCTCTGTTCTCTATTTTTCTTCTCAGTGGAATGGAAAATTCTTGTATCTCTGGCTTTACTTCAAAAACTTGCCTGAGTAACACTTATTTTCCTTAGACTATTTGTAATAGTAGTGCTATGGTGCCTTAGTTACAGATCAGGATAAAGGAATAACCCATTCCTATGTTCAGATTTTGATTAAGGTGTAAAAATTTGTGCAGCATTCTGCACAAGATGACAAGGAAAACGTCATGACTTTTTTTTTTAAACACACCTTTTTTGGATATTAGATAGCTAAGAAGAGAAGCAGATTAGAAAAGCTAACTGAAGTTCACAGCTTCATAGAGGACATTGCTGTGTTTTAGTCTCTTTTCAGTCAGTAAATACATAAGTCAGTAAGAGTGAGAACCCTAAAGACTTCTACAAGTGTGGCTATTTTAATCTTTCTTGGCAAACATATAAAAGGCAAAAATTTTCCTCATTTAATACTAAGTGCATTCCATATGTGAGATTACAACTGAAGTGAATATTAAATTGCTGCCCTCATTGCTTGTGGAATTTAGAATTAATCAGACAGAATTTTATCACTTCTGAAAAGTATTTTCTTTATGTTGGAATACTTTACCATGTGTTCAAATTTTGAAGTTTTCAAGAGGTTTTAAATTGTCTTGGGGTATCACTGCAGTGGTTATCTAGAGATAGGAAGTAAAAAATGCTTATACATGAGAAGATGTGTCTTACTGACACAAAAAGCGTAACTATTGAATCTCCTAGTTTTCGGAATTGTCTTCACCTGCTGTACAGTTTAACTTAAATATTTTTGTTCTGATTTTTGAGCTGGTGGGAAACTAGGTTACAAAAAGCAAAATGTCATGCTAGTTTCTTTGCAAATTATACTCAATCTACTTGAAAAGCTAGAGATGTGGAAATTTTAAAATCAAGTTTCAGACATGTGAGAAGAACAGGTTAAACAGGAAGAGTGACAGGCCAGGTACTACCAGAAGCAAGGCATTATGTTTACTCTGAATTCTTAGCCCTTCTATTCCCAGTGGCACAACCAGAAGTTATGTAACACTGAGTTAGTGACTATTTCATATTTTCCACATGTGTGTATCAGAGTTGTTCCAGTTTTCCTTTGATTGCTATGTACGAGGTGGAGCTGGAAGCTTTGATATAAATGTAAAAACTGTGTCTTTTTCCATTACTACTAATCAACATGCCAACATTTGATCCTTTTTAAATACCGAACTTTTGTGGAGGAGACTTAAATCTAACAAGTCTACAGCAAAAGAAAACATTGTCTACCAAAGATGAAAGCAGTAGCTAAGCAGCTTCGTTCAAAGTATCATCAGGGCCATGGAAAAAAGGTACAGTTTCAGAATACTGTAGACATTATTCAATTGTAGCAATAGATATAAAGATTCCATAGACATTTAAAATAAGATAGCATGAAGCCAGCTGTTAATTTCTTTACTTTCTTCTGACAAATGTTGAAAGAGCTAAAAGTTGTAAATGCTCCTCTTTTTGTTGATGCTTCAGAGATACACATTAAATAGTTAGAAATATCTTTGAAAGGAAACTAATGTTTATACAAGTGGTCAAAATTAAAGGTGATCCAAGGCTGTGGAAGGAAAAGGGTAGGTGTTACTTGCCTATTACAAACTGATACGCATACATTTTATGCCAATGTATGCCTCAGGCTAGAATCCTTGGGTTGAACTTGATTCCTCTGGCAAGTTCACATCTGATTCTCACAGCTAGTTCTGTTCAGGTAGGACTTTCCTGTTTGGGACCTCTTACAGTGTAAAAACCCACCCTCCTTCCCTCTGTAGTACAAGAACAGCAATCAACATTGTTTTTATCAGCATAAGAATTCCTGGAAACAAGTAAAGTTATGCTGGCCAACTTTAATGATCTGTCTGTGTCTCTTGAAGTTACTCAGGGTGCCTGTAGCATGTTGAGTGATGATGTTAAGCAGTATTTCACACCATAACTGATAGCATATGGACTTTCAGTTGTCCTTTCTCACTAATCTTTTCCAAATTACACAGTACACCCTGTACACTAAGGGCTACATGGATGCCAAATCTCAGGTTAAAGAGTTCAGCTGTCTATATTGCTGCTACTCTGGAAAAACAGTGTAACGGTATCTTAAGAAAAGGCTTAGGCACACTGCACTGCTTTTTACACTGGGACTAACAAACAAACAGAAAACTTAGGAAGTTAAAAAGCAGGTACAAAAGATAAAACGTTCAAAGTTACACATCATGTCATAACAGCTTGCACTTCTTAGTTCTGAAGAAATTTTTGACTAAAACTTCAGGCTCTCTTCTCCCAGCAGGGGTCAAAGGTTTAAAGTGCAGCATGCTAAATTTAAAGTACTAGTAGGCATTTTAAAAAAATATGCTCTCTAGTCACAAGTTTTAACAACAAAATCATGTCCTTGTCAAAGTGCATCAAAACCTCTATCATGGGAACTATGGAAACAAAACCTATAAACACATAAAAAGTAGAGCAAAGTAGGTTATATCCTCTAGTTTTCCAAGGTAGAAAAGTACAAGGCCATGTACAGTAGGAGAAATAACCAGGACTTTGCTCCAAGATAGCACAGTAAGAAGGTTAATATATACTTTATCACAGAAGTGAACAGAAAAAAATATAAAACTCTCAGTTTTGGATGTTAACATTCTTCATAGGGAGAAATTTGGTATGGCCCCTATTCTTGCTTAAAGTGACACAAAATTACTACCTTTTCCATTAAAAAGAAAAAAAGTGGAGAAAGCTTACTGAGTTTGTAATAAGTATAGGAGCATATTCATCGTGTACTAAATTTAATCTGTTTCTAGCCAGGGGTTTTAATATTGATTTTACTTTTACACATTGAAATCATAAACTACTGAAAGCAAATATAGATAACGAATGGAAAACTCCAGGTTTTAAGACCTCTGGTTGCAGAGTTTTAATTTTAAGCAGCATTTTGTTCCTATGTCAGCCTTTCAATGTTTATTGATTTAGAACTATCTGAGGCAAACTGAATTGCGGTGGTTTCAGTGCTGCCTACAAACATCCTTTGCATTAATACCACCCTCAGCAGAGATTTGTCCTGCTGAGGCCAAAGACATCAATGCTGATATTTCTCTATTGTTTCCTTGGCACTAGTCTGTGATGAGATCTTTTTCCTCCCCCTTGTAAGGCTTTATGATGGTATAGGGAAAGATGAAAGCATAATTCTCTTCTGGTATCAAGGCAGAAGCTCTTGGAAACCCTTACTTACTGTTCAGAAGTGGGAGCAAGGCAGACCACAGCCAGTCCCAAATTATTCTCCAGAATTGCTGTTCCTCACCTGCTGTTTCAGAACATAGGACTGAATCTCATATCTAAAATTTACACAGCAAAACATCTGGGACAAGAAAAGTGTTAAGAGCTTACTGGCTATGTGAATGACCAAGAAAAAGTCACAGAACAGTGAGTTCTCATAAGCAAGAAGGATTTTCTATTTTTTTTTTTTAAATTACACAACCAAGTTTAAACTTCCTGGTTAAAATTCTATGGTGTAAATAGATTACATATCTAATCTTCATCTTCAGAGGTGAGAGAGAATTGTAAGGAAATAATCACTGGGTATTTAGTCATCGAGTAAATAAATAACATAGCCTCTAAGTAGAGACAGAGAACCTAAGACAGTGGGGAAAATACAAGATTTTGATTTTAACTGAAAATGGGTAAAGAGCAAGTGACAGGCTACTAGGATGATTGTCAAGTGAAGCTTCTTGCCATATAAGTTACCAAGCCAATTTCATCATAAGGACAAATAAAAATTCCCTGTTAATTTCATGTATGTTGACCTGGACTGCATGCAAAAGCAAATGTCAGAGGAGGCATACTGTGCACAAGAAGCCCAATGGTAAGGGGAATGTGAAAGTCCAGATGAACACCAAAGGAAATAGTGCCTCAAAAACCGAAACCCACCGTTCAGTGTTTGAACACACATTCTTTTCTGTCATTATGGACTGTTGTACAAAAAGGCAGAGAACACTCTGTGTTAATGTTTATATTGAAAGATCTCACTATATCCCACTATGCTAATTAACACAAAAATTTTACAGCTGTCTCCATTTTGCTTAATAGTCAACAGTATTTTTTTGTTACGTGTAGCGTAACTGATACCTTGCCAACATCTCACAGTTTCCTCTGTAATGAAAATTTAGGCTACAATCTTTAAAGGAGGGATGGATGAGCATCAATCCAAAATTCCTGGCATTCTTCCCATAGGCACCAGTTTAAACTCTGTGAAGTAAGAACAAACCATGCCTCAAAGTTTCCAAATCATCTTACACATACAGATACCTATAGTTGTGCATGGTGATGTTGCCAGATCAGCCAGTTGGAAGGACTAAGTGTTCTATTCCTTGGCTGCCCAGTAGGACTTTGTGACAGGCTGCAAACTATTCAAGAAGCAAATGCTACCATCTTTTCCCCCAGAGCACACTAACAACTCGAACACACGCCTGCCCTTGGACTGGATGCTGGTTCCCTCTCGTTCTCAGCAGCTGCACTACTGCAATGCCTTCACCCATTCAAATCTGTCCCCAGTTTTTCTTGCACTTCTTGTTTTTATCAAGTCTTGTCATAGTCACAGTTTTCTGGCTTGTAAATCCCAATTCTCCTTAGTCATCAGCAGCACCTTATAGTCATGCCACCATACATTATACATCTTAGTACTGACTTCCTTTGCACTATTTAATCTGTATATTGCTGGACTACCTAAATTTCTTCACAGAACATGGTTTCAGTAGTATTTAGTGCCTATTATTTTAAATCATTGCTGTTTTCATTAAAAAAAAACTACTGGAGTACAAAATTTCTTCTCAGCTAAGGTCCAACCCGGTGCACAAAAGTCTCTTATTCCTGATGGGAACTGAATTCTCCTTGCTTTTAAACCCACCCCCAGCATGACTGATATAACACAACAAATCTGTGCAGGCTCTGACATCACTAACAGTGATGTCTTCTGAAATGACGTGCTGATTGCTGCACAAGAAATACTGGTTGCCTGCCATGCTGACAGACATCAGTGATGCCTAGTTAATCTTGTTTTGAGGGGGGAAGAAAAAAAATTCTTACAGAGCAATTCGGTGAATAAACAGAAAAAAAATTCCAAAGCATCTGAAAACAATTCAGTTTTCCCAGTAGTAACCCAAGAAGCATCTCCTGAGACAACTTCTGCTGTAACTCTGGTGGAACAGACTCAAAGCCTAGACGGAGCCTGCAAACAGAAACAGTACCATCAATGATCACTAGATCTTTCTCAGAATACTCTTCTAATCTATTGCAACTATAGAAACCCAGGAAATGACATATTCTTTCAAATTTACTTATTTTACTCTCCAATAGAATAACTTTTAAAATACGTTGTTGCACAAGCAAACTGTATTTTGAGTTTGTAGCCCTTTCCCAAGGCCCAAGAGTGTTGATACCTTCCAAATTCACCTTCTAAATAGGACCACAAAATCTGATTATTTCAATCTGAGTCTCTCAATACCTTTTTTTACTTCTCTTCAAACCCTCTTCACTTACCAAAACCAGAGGAATTCTGTTTTACAGCAGCAAGTGACTAATTGGTAAACTCAAACATATCTCAAAATAGTTGGCTAAAGAAAGCTGATGTCTGTCACTGCAAGTGTTGCTAAAAATTTTACTCAGCATGTACATTCCTTCTTCTTCTCCAGCAAAGACACAGTCCATGCTTCATTTTCTCAGCACTTTTTTCCAAAGGTAAACCTCAATACTCTGCTCTTGTTGCTTCTCTTTTGCCCCCACACAGTAAGCTGAGCCACTTAACTGCTTGGTGCTAGGTGTGATCCCAGGCACGGGCCTGACTGGAAAATGAACCAGATGACATGGCAGTCCTGAGCTAACAGGCACTTCCCAGTTAACAGTGCTCAGTGTTTCCTGCTGACTGCACTGATGCTGCCCAGTCACCTGTCAGCCAGTGCCAATTTAATTCCAAGAATTCACATTAGTTGAACAGCCTAACTGAGGTACCTGTCACAAGCACTCATAAAGAAAACACAGATTTCTTCCATTCCTACCACCATTTCACCCTTGCACATGATTCAATCTGGCTTTTTTTTTAAGTGAAAGACATGATTTCTTGATAAGCTCCTTAGCTGCTTCTAGATAGCAAGGTCTGCCTAGATTTATATTTTGTGAAGGTAGTAGATGGAAATCTGTCAATTCATGCATAGAAGTTTTCTGGTTGAGGTAATTTTTCCCATAGCCAGTTTTCAAAGCAGAAGCACAAGAAATGCAGATTTCACTCCCTAAGCTTTAGAAAACCTTGTCTATCAGCTGCTTCATACTATTGTTTTGCTTTACTGCCAGCAAAAATATTGGAAGAATGGACTTGGCACAAAGAATGAAAGATAACCTGCTGCTGCTGCTCTCAGCCCTCCACCTCTCCCCTTCCCTTCCCAGGTATGACTCTGACCAGTTAAAGTTCAGTAGGTGATGCACAAGGTTGATTATAAACCAGAACACATCCAAAAATATTTTGGAAATGGCCACCCACACAAGTTGTGCTTTAACCACATGAAAAGTGTTATAATGACATTTAAAAAAATAGATGAAACATTTTAGAAAATGTTAAGTTTCTAATAATATCCATCTTTAAAGGCCTACCATTGAAATTTATAAAAGACAGAGTGAATTTATGATTAGATGCACTTTTAGCTCAACTTTATATTTAATGAAAATGTAATTTTAGTAACATACAAATCAAGCTTGCTACATTGAAATTTATGAGTACCAAAGAAAGTACTACTGTGAAAAGGAAAGACAGTCAAACTCCTGCATAAGGCGTTCTGATTCAACATCCTGCAGAAACTTCTAACTCAACATTTTTCAGCAATTAAACACAAGCAGAAAGAACAGCTGGCACTGCTGGGGATGGGTCCAGCATCCAAAACTCAGGATGCCACAAGGATAGTTGTGGTCTCATTATGCTGCACACCTGAATCAACAGTAGATTTGAAATACCCAAGCAGTAGAATGTGTGGGCAATGCTATGCAGCAAGGAACCTTAAATTCTTCTGTAGAACAAAATGCTCAGGTGCCCTGACTGAACTCTAATTTTGTTAGTTATGTTTTATTCCAGTTGTTTTCCATCCATTCAAAGACCAGTGTTTTATCTCTGATATTTCATCTCACAGATTTTTTTTGTTGTTCTTGATTTTTTTTTTTAATTAAAACCTGCTGGACACTTCCAAGTAGAAGTGGCTTTCCATATCACAAACATTTTTCACCATCATTTATTAATGATAAAGGTTGGTATTAAGACAGACCATAATAAAAAGGCATTACTCTTTATTTTCTTAGAAAGTTACTTGTATTTTTTAACTTGTCTGGTGCATGATTAATACAGTGATGACAGCAGGTAAGGGAACAGCTTCTTGCAAACTTAAGCAAAGAACATTTAGTCTAAGAACACTGGATATGTGTCTGAACTACATATGCTTGATTGACCTAACACTGTTCAGGTACAATATATAGTAAAACTTCAAACTGATTCCCCATAGTGTCATGGAGTTAACCAAAGCAGTGGCAGGTTGTGCAGTGGGGATCTCAAGAGCTGCAGTAGAGGTTCTGCTCCAACACATCCCTCTGCTTGGTGTGTACTGGCCAGAGCTCTGACTCCTGTTAAGCACGGGCAGAACACAGAAGGGAAATGTTCTGGTGGGGTCCATGTTAGTAGCAAGGTACGAGCTGCCTTTCACCATGAACATTTAAATATAACCAAATCCCGTCCCAAATGCACATTTATGTTATATCTTATCTTTTTCCGTGAAGGTTTCCAGTATTTAGTCTACTGATTAGGGACAACAGAAAAATATTTTTCAATTAAATTTGTATTCCTGATTTTGCTTAAATATGATAATGCTGTCTATAAATAAGAGGCTGTAGCAGTGGAAGTATGAAGAGGAAAGCAATATAACAGGAAAACTTTCTTAGCAGAAAAGCAAAGTAGTGTTTTTACAGTAGTAATGTCCACTTTTATCCTGGGAAGAGCCATGGCACAAATATGCAAAGCAGGGCAGGATTCCTTTAGAATCCATCTATAATTCAGACAACTAGGATTTGCCATAGAAAGGAGTCCACCTTCAGTCAAGCATTTCAGAACAGCAAGGAAGTGCAGTTCCACTTCCACGTACAGCTTCACTTCACTATACCTCTTCAGGATTACTCTGTAGCCAAAGCACTGTCTGTCTAAATAAAGTCCTCAAGAAAAATCCTGTGTTGGTCCCAGAAGACAGCGTCAATCAAGTCTTGGAAGGGAAGCAGCAAAGGCACTGAATGGTTAAAGTGTTGTTTCCAGGAGCAAGTGAGTATCAGTGACAAGAGGAAGTTCAGACTCCCAAGGCTTTAAAGCATGCTTGGCTGTGTTTGCTGGGACTGGGCAAGGCATTTGGTCAGAGTCCAAACAGGGCACTAGAGCGTGGCTGTGACAGAGGCACTTCGTGCCTCACTGTAATGGGCTCTTCTCACTGCCAGCTCCTCCAGCGTGACCGACGCCTTCCAGTCTTTGTCATTTCCACATCCAGGATAGCATCCACTTTGCATAAGAGGTGGTTTTATATAAGCAACAAGAAGTTTAATTATGTCTCTAAAATATCCAAATATCTACCAAAACTGCACTGGCTCAAGGAAGAGGAGAAAGTGAGGGGCAGGGGAGAAGTTAATGTGGGTTTTTTTGTTTTGTTGGAGTTTTTAGCAGAAAAAATTCCCCAAATATAGAACCACCCACTTGAAGAAAGTCAAAACTGTTTTTGAGAAAAACACTGTAATTCAAACCCACCAAATAGAAACAACAATGTAACTACAGGGCATTACTTCAAACCCAAAAATATTTACTCATATTTGCTGCTGAATATAGCTATACAAATTAACAGTTGTTTAGCATCAGATACAAAAAGCATTTTTAAGCAAAAGAATCCCTCTTAAAGAAAAGTTTTTCACATGATCTCACTTAGAAAAAATCTGTTTCAAATTGCCCTACGTGTCCTGGCCTCAAGCCCATTTTTACTGAAGGCCTTTCCTGTACAGTTCCATAGGGGATGGGAATCTCTACAAAGTTTGCCTTAAAAGGATGTGTCAGATGCCCAGTGTATACGGTGTCATGCAGCTACAGAACCTAACAATTCTGAGCACAAAGAAGTTTCTATCCTTTACTCTTAAGGCAAATTATAAATTATTGAGAGGCAAGAAAAAGCAGTAAAATTAATGTTCTGTCAAAAAAAAAGACAAGGTGAAACAAAAATCAGTGATGCGCTGTTGTCCCAAAAGAATGCATCCATCCATCTTTTAAGGGTATTGACTCAGCAACAGAACTATAATAAGTGTTTTTCTTTATATTTTAAACTTAGTCTAACTCTGAAACCACACAAAGAACACATTCATTTGTAGATTTTAAACAAGCAAGCATTACTGTAATGCAAATCACACTTTCTATTTTCTGAGACTGCTAATCCCATTTAATTGTCATGACTGTCAAACTCTATTTGCTTTCTTCAGAAGCGTTCTAGCATAGGAGGTATGAGCTTCCACGCAAAGGATGCAAGACTTGATACGTCTCTCATACTCTTAAAAATTAACTTTGGCAACTTTTATGATTTTTCTATCACCAGTATAACTTTTACTAGAAGTTTATTAATCCACCACAAAAAAAAAAGTCATAATACGTTTTATACATGCAGAGAAAGTGCTTTGAGTTTGAAAGTGCAGACACAGTGTGCTTACTAAGGTTAACATAACCCAAGTTTTCAGCAACCATCCTTACTCTTGGTTTACTTAGGCCCTGTGCTTTGCTGGCAGCAGCACCAGCAGTTTCTAGCTGTGCTGTCCCCATGCACACTCAGGAGCAGACCAGTCTAGTGCTCCACCTCTGCTTTGATGTTTATGAAGCAGTGGTAGCTAATCCTGGCTGGGCCATGCCATTCATCCCCCTCCTCCTAGAAAAATGGTGTAAGCCAAGAGACAGAACTGGAAATTACACCTCTCACTCAGCGCCTTTCACAGGGCAGTGCTACATGCCTCGCAGTTCAAGCAGTGACAGTTCTGAAACAGGAGGACTCCAAAAGACTTTGTAATGATGCATCAGAATTTACTGGGGATTTAAACTACTGGACAAAAGAAACTAACTCTTGTGTCAGGGGTTTACAGCAACAACTGCATATGTCACTGGGACAGCCACTTTCACATGTCTGTTTCGTCTCACCTACTGGAGCTACTGACCAGTGAAACTGAGTACAGGTATGTCTACCTTGTGGGGTAGAGCAAGGGCTCCCAAAGGCAAGTTTCAATGTTTGTGGACTTGGACAAGTGCACAGAAGAGACAATGCTTGGCTACAAACACAGGAAGCTTTAAACAAGTGGCATGGGTGCTAATATCCAAACTACTGGCAAGAAGAGTGTTTCCATGGCAAATTACTTGCTTCTGCTTATTGTAAAAACAGATGTATCATTGCTATGAACTGGCAACCCAATGCTGCACAGGTTTCATCACTATCAGTCTGTACCTGTTAGTAGAGTTACTTATTACTGCTGTAGTATTAGTACTTCATTGAAGCACCCACAGAACTAGAAACTTTATACCTGATCATGCCTAAGAGACCAGACCTGTCCTGAGACTGTAACAGTGAAAGAGGAAAGTGGATTAGGCACATCAAGACAGAGCAGACACACTGAGATAGAAAGGATGAAAATGTGTGGAAATACTGTAGTTAAGAGTCTCCACTGCTGGAATACTTCCTCCTTAAACAACAACAAAATCCTAACCAAAACATGCAGCTATTGATTAGAGCCACTGTATTAATACCACTTCTGAGTCAATATGAGAACTCTTTATATGTGGGATCTTACGCTAGTAGAATACAAAGTAATAGGTTACTACAGCTTAATAAAGCCAGTGATTCACTCTGTTTCTTTAAATAAAAAAAACCCTCTGCAAAATTCCCAGTAAAAGGCTCAATGCATGTTTCGGCAATTGAGGTGACAGACACATTCTCAGAAGTGCAAAAGGTTTCTGCCCAGAAAAGGAACATTACATGATCTGGAAGTGGAGGGCAGCATGCAGCAGGACCATTCTCTAGTACTTGTTGAACCCAGGTTACTGAAATTTAATATTGTCAGTCAGAGTAAAACTAAGTATCAGAAAGAAGTAACCAGCAGGGATATTGTAAATTAGCTGAAGAAATCTCATAAGTTGGTTGACGATACATTAAAAAAATGCATCTTCAGACTGACAAAACACAAGTTTTCATTGTTTATATCCCTAATGTGTTTTTAAGTGATACGTGTATTTATTATGCCAAACAGTGATTGACTGTAAGTTTAGCTATGGAATTATTTCACTGTCATATTTACATTTTGTGGACAGTTTTGCTGTTGACTCAATTATCAAAACTGTACCATTAAGTACTTTTCTCTTGTGTCAAATGAATTCTATGCATCTAGTTGACAGTTTCTTGACTAAAACTATAGCAGAAGTTTTCACTCAGCATCTCATTCATCTCTGCATATCTCAATCATAAAGAAAGACTGGGAATAGCCATTAAAAAAACTTGCAGATTAACACACTCAGATTTCTAGCAGTCAACAAATATAAAAGTCATGAAGTTCATTTGAACTGTGGATATGTTACCAACACCTGGATCCAGCTAAAAAAAAAAATATTCACAGTTCTTTGGAAAAAATACAGAAATTTGACAGAAAAAGTTTTAGTGCTTTACACAGAGAAACTGATATTTACCTAGGAAATGTTAATTTCAAGAGCTATGATCAACTCTCAGAAACCAAGAATTAACTAGACCAAGCTGTAGTTTAATGCTTTCTCCTATAAATTCTTTTGCCATTTCCTCTGAAATTCCCTTTCATTTCTATTATAATATTTCTGACAGCACCAAAACATAGCTTTTTTTATTTATTCCCATGCAATAAAATGAAGATTTGTATAATGCAAATTTACACCTGAATTTAGTTCAAAAGTTGTTAATGAAAGATACTACTTCTTTTAAAGTTACATCTATATACAATAGGAATGCAGAGATCTTGTACTGTCAGCTGTGATGACAAAAGATACCCTCCTCTGCTCTCAAAGCCAAAGTTTTCATTGTCTTTATCCCATACAGCCTATATTTTTACTATATTTCAGAAAACATTATTAGAAATGCACTTTATCAGCAGCAAGCATTCTTACCTAAAAATCATAAAATTCAGTGAGCAAACCTAAAGGTTTGTTAAAGGAAAATAGCTTGGAAGAAGTATGGAAGGGTAAACAAGTAAATAGTAGGAACAGTTGCATTTTAAGATGGAAAAGGATATTGTTTCTCTTTTGAAAAGAGGGATGAGAAAGAGGAAGGAGAGGGCCTAACAGTTCAACTACAGGCAGTCAAAACTTATCTCACTATTAAATCACAAGTTAAAAAATCTGAAAGTTAATTATTTGAATCTGGTTCCCAGATAAAAACATTTCTTTAAAAAGGTAATTTCTGGACAAAGCAATTACATCTGTTTATTTGGTCTTTAGCAAGTAAAATACACGACAAGAATTTTCTCCTCAGCAGTTTCAAGAGGAACACAATAATCATACCTGGGACTAGTTAGCATTATTCACCACAGACACTTCAATTCTTTTTCACTCATCTGTATTTGCCCTCAAGATGGAAAGCAGGAAGCACTAGTGCCCTCCTGCACACTTGCAAAATAGATACTTTGTTTACAGGCTTCATTGGTCTGTTTAAAAAGCTTGTTTGGCTTCCTTCTCCATCTTGCTGGTGCTTGATCTTTCAGGGTGGCAGCTGCAGGGACAGGATAACTCACCTCAGTTACTCTGCAGTCTTTAAAAAGTTTGAAAAATGGTACTGACCAGTGACAGCTTCCTGCGACAGGGATGGCTAGGGCAGGGACATGGAATAGCCAAACGCTATGCAAAATTTAACTCCCCATACAAACCATATTTCTGCCCATCCTTACTTTCTTATGAATATGAAACTGGCACTGCATCAAACGTAAGAGGAGGGAGAAGATAAATGCCTGCCCGACACAAATAGCATTTCTATGGGAAGGGTGGAGTCACTAGGAAGCAGCTGAATGAACTGGAACCTCTCCTTCTCCTGTTCAACGTTCCTGTTTGCTCCACACCTTATGCAGTGAGACAATGGAGCATAAATCAGACACAAATACAAAAACTAGTTTGTAGCTTTATCTAACTCATACTATGCTAACCTCATGTACTGCAGAAACTCTCCCATTGCTCCAGAAGAAAATTACTTCTTGCCCACAGAAGAAACCATCCATTTCAATCAGCTTAAAGGGCTCCTCACTGAGTAGTTGTTTTGGACCAAATATCTTCTGTGATCTCAAGTAAACAGGGAATCAACTTCAAAGGGATTGCACTAGTTTGACTACCTACATATTTCTCATGCAGATAAGTTTCCTTACAGCTGGGAACCAGTACACAAAATCTATACTTTCTTTGTAGGAATGAGGAAAAGAGATCCATAACAGGGGCCAGACACCATATTGGTGAGAACTAAGGTAAGGAGTCTCAAAGGAACAAAAATTAAAAAAACACAAACAAACAAACAAAAAACCCCAAAAAACCCAAAACAAAACAAAAAAAAAACCAGCTTACAGGTTGAATCTTGAACATCAATTAAATAAACTTCTTAAAAAGCTGGGATATGTCATGTTCATCTATTCAAATGCCATAACAAACAAAAAGTCTCTCTGAACACTAATATAATGTCAAATCAGGAACTAAAGAATAAAAACCAAATGGAGTGATTTTTTTATCTAGCACAGCTGGACCCTCAGGCAGCACTGCTGTGAACATGTTTGTTTTCTGCTTGGGGATTAGCACTGAATATTTCAAACAAGGGTATCTAACATTAACTGTCATTCAAGTAGGGAGGTATCACAGCTACTTACAAACACTACCCCAACACCATAATAAAACACCCATAACACAATAATTTGCACAAAGGCCAGTGTCTTCGAAAGTGTGATTACAATCAGTAGCAAAGACTGATCTTCCAAGAGTTGGAAACTAGATGTTGTTCTTCAAATTTTCATGAGACAGACAGATCTAGAAAAAGGAATTTCTGATCTTTACAGAGACATTATTTGCTGATCCTCTAGAATTCTGGAAACAGACACATATCTAACCACAGATCCATGCAGGATACTAGACGTACCCATTTTATCTGTACATAATTGCTCTGAAATTTGACCTCTTACAATAAGAACAACATTCTAAAAGCTCAAAGCTGAATCGTTTCTGGAGTTTTTGTTGTTCATTGTAGGGGTTTTGCTTGCTTGGGTTTTTTTAAAGGAGATGAGTTAATTCATCTTCGGCACACTTCTATGGCTCTGCTGTATGACATTTCCAAGGACGACAGCAGAAGCCTGCAAACAAGAAAAGTGAAGCTATCCCAGAACATCCATCCCTCTGCAATATTTGCATTGAAGAAAGCAAGAAGGCAAATGAAACAACACTCAACAGACTGAAGCAGAAGGCCCTTTGCATAGAGCCATGAAATACATCAGTGTCCAACCCTCTGTTAATACACAGGCTTGGAACAGTTCCTCTCAGGAGGCCCTAAGGAAGCTGATGACAATAAGAAACTGAAAGAAAGAACAAAGACCTTCTTCCCATCTTGTCCCCATTAAGGGATCACCATTAAGCCTACATGAGCCTGTCAATATTTTTTAAAGTAGAAGAGCATCTACTTTCTTCCTAATTCACATGCAATAATACACAACATATGTTTTAGTCTTTGTTTTTTAGCCTTGTTTGTTTGTTTTGTAGAGTGCAACGGTGTTGATAAGTCTGTAAATTAGATGCTGGAAGCGACTGCTCTGGAAGACATTTGGTTACATGATGTCATCAAACTTTGTAGCAGAACCCACAACTATCCTGAGAAAGCCAACTGGGGTGGGGGG
>VXAU01003094.1:352468-403170 GCA_013399695.1 Formicarius rufipectus
CGGGGTGCCGGCACGGGACGCAGGGAAGCCGGGCGGGACGGCGGTGGCGCTCCGTTACGGGCGATGCCTGCACTCGGGCCCTTCCCGGGGGGCTCGGCACCGGGGGACCCGGGCCGAGGGGCACGGCCGCGGGCAGGGCTTGCGGCTGGGAAAGCCCTCGGCCGCTCCCGCACACCGCTCCTATGCGCAGCGCCGTGACCTGAGCTACTTGTGAAATTCCGGCGTTACACAGTTTCAGGAAACGGGGAAATGGGAGACGGCGAAAGGGAGTTGTGAGGGGGGAAGATGTGCACGAGTCATCGAAGTGAGATTAAGGTGTAGCAGGACCACGGGCTCATGCTCGTCTCGAGCTCATGGTTCCTCTGCCCCATGCTGTGGGCATGGATCCCGTGGGAGACAGCACCTCGGGATTTTGGGGCGGATCACCCTTTCCCTGCGGCGTTAAGGCACTAATGAACAACGCGGGGCTGTGTTGGTGACCGCTGCATGAGAGCGGCCAGTGTGCTCTGGGAGTCCCAAACCTCTGTGGCAGGCACAGGACACACACAAGGTTTGCGTGCTGGGCATACCAGCGGGATTACACCGGATCCAGCCCAGGGAGCGTTCGTTCCTCGCAGTCAGTGGCGGACCACGACTGGCTTCGGTACTAAAGTCGCTCTGGAAAGCGAGTAAACAGTGAACACTCGGTCCATTGAATGAAGTACTGACCCGAAAATACAGCACTGTGTTTCGTTCAGTGTTAGTGTAACCCTAGGCATACAAAGTAACCTTTCAAATATAGTTAGATGCTAACAAATTTGAAAACAGTAATCATAAAATGATCTGCTGGTAGGACAAGTTGGGTAAGGCACAGCAGGCTGTTGGAGCCTGACTGCTGGACCTGTGGCCCGCCTAGCCACCTACTTGATACCCTGCAGAGAGAACAGTTGTGTACTTCTGTTTCATAGCAAAAAGTCAGGACTAAGTGTTCTAACTCCAGTGGAAACCAACGGGACTCTTTGAAAAGACTTGTGGTGGAAGCCCCATGGGGTTATAACAGTCCTGAGGAACTCGCAGGGCAGCCAGGAGGTTGTTTTAGCTGTGGTGCTGTGGATCAGCTCAGCTCAAACCGCTTCTCTGCTGCACAGCCTCTAAGGAAAACAGCCAGGGCTGTTCTTAATTAAAGGAAGCAGAACTGCCTGAACTACCCATTGGGAAAAGGAAACCGTGCAAGAGAAGCAGGAAACTGAAGAATGGGGTGAGGGAAATGGAGGTTCACATAAACATAATGAAAGTTCATTAGTTTTCAGACATTCATGTTGGGATAAACTCATCTTTCATGACCTCAGAGAACATGTGATTTAGGACTAGATTCAGTATCCTCCAAAGTACTTGGAAATGTTTCCATTGACTTAAGTAAAGTTGGATCAGGACATTATTTGTTAATGCTCTCAATAATTTTTTGCTGCAATACACAGTGGCTTGCGAAGTTTGAGACATTTACAACTGGTATGCTTTTCTCAGCTCCATAAATTGTATGTTTCATCAATTTTGAAATAAAATGGTCCTGATTAGTAGCAAACAAAAATATGGCCTACTATTTTCTTGCTGTACAATCAGGTTTAAATTATCCTCCAGTAAATCTTGAAGTTTGTGGGGGTTTTACCTCATCTGAGCAGGGCACAAATACCATTTGTTGTTTTTATGCTGATACTGAACATCTGATTAGAAAACTACCAATTTTTTGAGGTGACTGCTGCCTTTTATTTTGTGATCGTAATATGCTCACACTGTGGAAAAGGTTGCACCAGAGATATTTGAGTGTAGTTAAAAACACGTTGTGTTTTGCATCACTCTAATAACACAAAGCAAATTTAAGCCCATCAGTGCAGTACAAAGCAGCTGGAGCATACTGGGCAATCTGGCTCATTATGGGTAAATCTCTTATCTTTGCCCTATTTTTCTGCATTTTTTACTTAGGCTGTGTGTATGGAAAGAGGATTTGCACAAGACTTATTCCCCACCTGAAATCATAATCCTCTTTGTGACATTGTAATAACCTCTTCAGCCACCACATGTAATATCATAAACACACACTGGTGACTTCAGTGGGAAACTGGAGAAAAAGAGCTCTGAAGAGACAAGTCTGTTTTCTTGGAAACATGGGCCATAATCTTACAAATATTATAAGCATATGTGTAGTCCTATTAAACTCCCTGAATTTAAATTATCTCATGTGTAATTCCACCATAGTCTATAGAATTAACATGGCTCAATCAAACTATCAAATACACATTGTGATTTCTGTGTTCTGCTCAATGATTGAAGGTGTGTGTGAGGGGGTAACTGGTGAGTCCTATGCACAGAGTTGAGCTATCTCTGAGATGGAGCGTTGTCTCATTCCTACCCATCTGATCCTGATAAAGGGCCTTGGCTTAATCAACTGGCTCAGCTGACAAGGAGTGGGATGATTCCCTGAAGGATAGAGGGAGTTTGTTTGGAAGAGCTAAACTGTGTACAGGAAGAGAATTTGCCAGGACTAGCTCCAAAGGGTGATATATTAAGGAAGGAGGAAGGCTTTGGTGAGTGGATTGGTGACTGGTCTGAGGGAGGGGAGTAGGATTCTGGACTGGGGAGGATGGTGGTACCAGCCGTAGTGCTGGGGAGAAGTGGGTGAAGAAATAAGTGACTGGGTGTGTGCTTGTGGTCATGGGTATGATTTTGCCTGGAGTGGAGGAGTAGGTTCCTGGGTGGGATGTGGGAGCTACAGTGCTTGGAAGTACTGGAGTGCAGAGAGAAATCAGAGAAGGGAGTTGTACTACCTCGGTATGGACAGGAGGTGACTAGTTAGGAGGGGGTCTTGCACTGCACTGCCATCGATGGAGCTCACTGGCCTGCAGATAAGTGATGGGCGAGTTACAACTATGTTATTTCTTAAGGAGAAAAAATACTAGTGAGAGAGTATACTGATCTGGTGAGGAAAAAAAGAGGGCTGTGTTACTTCCCTCCCCTTTGATGTAGTTCAGCTAAGAGGCAAGGAGCTATCTAAGCCCTTTTGCAATTCTGTTGAACTTGGGGGAGTCTTTCCCAAGCTGCCCTGTCCCACATCAGTGTGTTAACTGCTCCCTGTATTGTGAAATGGCCTGTCCTGGGGTGGTAGTGACACTAACACACGGAAATGTTTTAACCTAATTAACTGAAGTGACTAAAGTTATTAAAATTACTGTAGGATAAGTACAACTTGAGTCTCCTGTAAGACTTGTGTCTTTCTGATGGTTGGTGCATGTTAAAACCAAACATTAGTACAATATTCAGTAGCATTGAGACTGCAAAATAAGAACTCTATAGGAGAGCCTTAGACTAACTAAAACTGTCCTAAGTCCTGCATTTATTAGGATTCCTTTTTAAAATAGTGCTCATATAATTCTTGTTCATATGTTATCTCAAATACTTAAAACATTGCTGTGCTGATACTGCTAATTATTTTGGAAAATTTTGGATGTATGCAGCATTGGCCTTGGTACTTCAATGAAACATGCTGTGTTGAATGTGTGCTGTATTGCTTCTCAACTACTTTAACAGACTGTTCTCATCCCATCGGAGATTCTCTTGCTTTGTGGATTTCAGGCACTACAAGGTATTCATAGCCGGCTCCTCTTTCCTCTGTACCAGACCACAGAAGACAACATTTTCTTGACAGTCATTAATTCTGCCTAAAAGGCCAGCTTGCAAGTGTCTTAAAATCAACATCTGGAAAAATTAAGTACATAGACTTCTTTCAAATACCACAAACTGAATCATGGGGCCAAATTCAGCTTTGATGGAATTATTATCTGATATCTGTGTTCTGTGTTTTCACTATGTTGCTGGAGTAAATTCCCTTATATGGAGATGTCTTCAGAGATGCACATAATGCCAAAATGTTCAGAGAATTGCATAGAACCAAACCTAAAATACTGCAGAGGCGGGGGGTGGGGTCGGGGGGAGGAAGGAATATAAACCCAGACTTTTCTTGCAAGAGTGTTTGGTGGAAAACCCTCATTTGAGAAGAGATTATAAGTGTCAGTTCTGAGAGTTGTAATACTGGGAGCCCAAGTCTTAATTTTGGGAAAGACTCCCCTTTGTGTCTAATTTTTAAGGACATAAATGTTAATCGTGTTTATGATAAAAGGGAAAGACCTACGTATTTGTATTTTTAGAGATTAAGCTTTATATAAAACAAAATAATCGGTTTATTAAAACACCTAAATGTTTACTTTTTAATTCATCACTTTTTCATTAATTCTAGCACTGATGTCATCCTCTGTCCCCCACACTCATGAAAACAGTGAGGGGTTTGTTATCCAGTTGTGCTAGCTGTTGACAAATAAGCCTAAACAGAGAAGGAAGAATTTTCTCCTTTTTTATTTATTTGAGATTCGTGACCATCTCTTAAAATGTGATAGCTGCATTCTTCTCAGTGGGGATATAGCTAGAAGAATAGTTGAATGCAAAATTTTTTTCTATGTTCTTGCTAATATAGAAAAAAAAGACTGAAAATATAATGTACCTGTGACCTGGTAAGTGCTGATTAGTGCTAGGGGTCGTATGTTGTCGTGTGCCCCTCCCTGCCTTCCCCCTCACTGGGTGAAAAGCTTGCTGCTGATGTTTTTAACTTTCCAAAACCAGTACATAAGCAGAAGGTAACAAAGGCCTTCAGATTGCTTGCTGTGCAATCAAAATGCCTGACATACTTTACAATTCTATTCCTCAAGCACTGGAACAGCAGTCTGTTGGCTTGCAGCAGGTAGGTCAGAGTGCCATTTCTCCCTCTTATTTGATGGTTTCACTTCTCCATGTAGGATGTAAAGCACTCGCAGACAGTCTGTGTCCCCAGCATACAGGTACTGAAGTGTTTGATTCCATTTGTCAGCAGGTTGAATGTTAACAGCCATCCGTTTTATTTCACAGTGATATTTACCTACAAGAACAATATAGCAAAACATACAAAGGAAATGTGTGTGTGTTACCACAACAGCTCTTTGGCTCCTCCTGAGGAAGACAAGACTTTGTGTGTCTTTGCTCTTTGTTTTATTTCATCCATGTAAAGGAAAGAAGCCAACTCAGCTTTTGTATCTCTGCTTAAGGCAGACTTTGGTAGGCAAACAACTTGTCATTGTATCTTTGTGCTACTTGTAAACGCTAGACCCCTTAAAATGGTGGCTTTTTCCTTCTTAATTATTTTTCATCTGATGGCTCTTCTTAAAACTTCACACCAGTCACACTGCAGCTCCTGAAGTTCACCAGGCCACTTCCTTGGCAGCCTTGGATATCAGAGAGCCAAGGCCTGGAACAAATGACCAGCACACCCCAGAATTTTTGCTCTCCATGGCAGGCAGCAGAGGATGACCATATGCACACCTACTGCCAGCAGACAAATTATTTGAACTGTAATTCTCTAACGACAGGGAGAAATTCCCAGTGGTGTCCACACGAGCTGCTGCTGTCGGCAGCTCCACAGTAACTGCTACTCTGGGAGATGAGGGAGCACTCAAAGCCACGGGGCACTTCTGTCCTGATGAGGAGGCGCTGCTGGACAAACACTTAAAATTATCAAGAGTTGATACTAAATACTTCCATTCTTCTTAAATGCTAAGTAGATATAAAAAATAATCATATAACCTGTTAGTTCTAATGCAGAATGATTTTAAGGCCTGAAACTTTCCTTATTTTTCTATAAGGCTTCATGAGTCAGTTTTGTGCTCTATTGTGGGTGAGATAACCCTATTAAACAATCAGGAATGGAGAAAACAGTAACTTTGTGATATTTTGTGCTTCCATAATTCTTGCCTTTAGCTACTACTTGAATTTTCCATATACATACAAAATAAAAAATTTCACACATATATTTTGAAGAAGCAATTTCTGTCTCTCCAGGATGCAGAAGAAACTATTATATTTACCATTTGGCTGATGCCTGCTCAGCATGATCTGAGATTGATTTCAACACTTTATCTCCCTTTCTGAATCCTCCAACTTGATTTTTATGCCCCTTGAGCACGTTCTCTTTCTTTCTGTTTGGATGTAACCCTTAACAGGGTCTGGACAAATTCATGTCTTTCAAGGACTGGTATGTTACACCACTTTTTTTCTTCATTCTCCATTGTGTTCCCCAATAATTAACTGAGAAGAGAATTGATTTAAAAGAGTATATGGTAACTTCTATTGCATGTTGAGCTATTGAAATATGTTTATTTTGTTGCTAAACATGAGATTATTAAAACATCCTGAGCTATGGACAGATCAGTTGATGGCTAAAATCTTCACACTGACTTATTGAAACATGACTATGCTTGAGCAGTGGTGATATTTTAAATGTTTTATTAATTACCTAGTAATATTTGTGTCTTAATAATCAAAATCTGAATATAGTAAAAAAGAATGGACACCTTCCCCTTGCCACCTCTTTTAATTATCCAGTTTTAATTATCTAGGCAGTATTTTCTCAATAAGACTAATTAGTTAGTCATCACAAATATTTTCCAACTCCGACACAGTATTCTTACAAGCTTGAGAAAATGTGGTGGTTTTTGTGTTTTGTCAGCTTAATTTCTTTATCCTTCTGTGAAGGAATTTCATGAGAAAGCTTTATTTAGAAGTTAAGATAATTTCAAGAGCTGAACAATACACAGCAAGTGATCCTCAGAGTGCTTTATAAGGTCTTTTGGGACTGAAATGGTGCAAAGAAGCAAAGACTGCTGCGTGTTGCACATGAGCAGCTAGCTGAGATGCAGTGGTGTTTAGCCAGAGCCTGGCTACCATGGCCAAGAGACTCAGTTATTACAATAGTTCATATCCCAAACCTATTTGAGTAAGAGAGGTTCCAATAATCCATGTCACTGTTAATATACTTCAGTACATGTCAGAGGATGTGATTCAGACTTGGGGAGAGAGAAGAGAATTAGGAATAACTGATGCTCAGATAACTGAGACTGTATCAGAAAACAGAATGGTGAGGTTTTTAGCCACTTTATCCCAGATCATTAATCTTGTTCATTTTATGCTTGCATTGCATCCCACAGAACTTCAGAATTTCCAGAAGATGTTGAATATGGGGAATTTTATGTTGATTTTTTGTTTGTTTGTTTGTTTTGGTTTTTTCCCTTTCTTGTTTTGATTTAGTGTTGCTGTTTCTATGCTATGGAGAAGCATTCTTTTCTCTCTCTCTCTCTTTTTTTTTTTTTTTTCTCACAAACTGGAACAAAGATTTAATACGTAAAGTAGTTATTTGCTTAAGTTCTAAGGCAAGTAATACCTATTGTTTGAAACTCAGTGACACTAATATGATGTACTTTGTATATTAGGTGTGCTTGCTTGGTAGCAAATGCAGTTGGAGATGGTTCAGTTTTGTACCTGTAGTTCCCACACTTGTTGATGCATCTCCAAATGGGGGGTGTGGGGTGGAGCAAGAGCTGCTTACCAATAGAAAGTACTGGTAATGTTTATTTGGAAACACAAAGGAAAATTCTGGTTATGGAGCTAAAACTATAAGGAAACAGATACAACTTTATTTTGTATCTGCAGTCCATAATAAATTTTTCTCAGAGGAAAAGCTGAGCAAATGAGCATATTCTAGAAATACTGATTACATTGCAGCCAGCACAGTTCAGCACCAGTAGCAAACTCAGTTTACACTGTATTAAATCTTAATTGCTCTGTGTTATATGTTCTGAATCTTCAATAAACCTGAAAGAACCTGGTTGCTTTGGGAGGTAAGTTCGGGGAGCAAGGCAGCAGTAATGATTTCTTTCCTCTCAGAATGACCTGTTCAGTCTTTCCAAAGTAATACTTTACATGAAAACAACTCTGTATTTCCTCAGTGTTCCAATTATACCCCCGTTCTTGCTTTCAAGGAAAAAGTTAGCTAAAGATTTTCATGAATTATCTCTCGTCTGGAGTTAAATCAAAAATATGCTTAGAATTGTGATTGGGCTCTGACATAATTACCTTTGCTTGTTAGTGGTCATCTTCTATCTCTAAGTGACAGAAGAGTGGAGGTCCTTCCACCAATAATTTTTGATAGTATCTATTTTGTATCTAACAACACTGCAAAATCTTAGCATGCTCTATTGCAAGTTTACTTTTTTTAAGGAATTTTTATATATATTAATGTGAAGTTCCTAAGATATTACATAAGTGCTTCTTTGCAAACACAGTAGCATTACTTTTAATATTCTGTTTCTCAGTCTGGATATAAAAAGAACATTTAACTATGATTCCCAGCTGTCATGCTTCCATTTTTTACAAATGGTTGCCCACAAAAACAGACCTTGTTTATTGCTGCTGAATAATAATTTCTGAATTTCAACTTGGCAGTGTATGCTGGGGAGATATCCTTTAAGCCACTGAATTGGAGCTTAGGACATTCATTTTGGTGTCAGCTGACATCCCAAGCTGGATCATAAATGAAAATCAGCAGAGTTCAATTGCAGTGTTTAACAATAAAGCAGGAAACTCTAATTGCCAAACTACTGGCAGCTGAAAGTAGAATTTACAGTAATGCTCACTGAGCAGATCTGACTGTTGATATAACATTACAAATATCCAACCATTCCTAAACCAAGTAGAGATTTTTTTTTGTTTGGTTGGTTTTTTTTTTTTGTTTGTTTGTTTTAAAGACCTACTGTGCACCAATGCATAGAAGGGGCAGGATTATGCACAGCAACTTCACCGCAGGGCCTGAAATACTCCTTAAATCTCAATATTAAAAAAAAACATACTGTAACTTTGTGTTTTGGACTCCTTTAAAAGTTATCTGCTGCATGGTGAAAGGACAATTTAATCCCTCTAAGTTGAATATTCTCTTTATCTCCTTCTAAAATTTATACAAAATCTCTTTGAGAGCATGTCTAAATCAAGAGCAGTCCAGAAGGTCAGCTCATTGCATAGTCATGAATACCTGAGTTTTGTGTTTAACTCCCTGTGCTGTCTGTGCTACCATTCATTAATTCATCAATCTATGATACAATTGTTTAATATGTATAGTATCTTAATTCATGAAGTGTTAGAAGTTGTTTGAAACATGCAATATTCCTTGGAAAAATGCTTTCCTTCCCCCATTTTTTGTCTGTTAAATAATATTATTGTCCCTACTATCTTGTTAGAGAAGAACAAACATATCAGATGTCTCCTTTAGCTTTGTTCCTCAGGTATGAGCAAAGCTAAGACAAGGTGTGGGTAAAACTGATGTTGTCAGCCAACAGATACATCTTTTTATAGATGCATGCATAGTTAAAGCCTATCACTGGAGCAGATAAATATGAGATTGCTTATTTCTGCTGCATATTTCTATTTGACTCATTAAGTGGATTATAAAACATGTTAAAAATTTTGGGTTAGGAAGTAAAATAGCAGTAAGAAATTCTAAATGTGAAATTTTACGCTGTGCAGAATAGTCATCTCAGTTTAAATAAACATGTCAACAAAGGTCAATCTTTGGGAATCACAAGTCACTTTCATTTCCCTCTCCATTGCCATTGCAGCATGAAACAGCAATGCAGAGGAAAATGCTATCCAAAGCTATTACAGTGAACGCAACTGTTTAAGAAAACTGAAAGTTTTCTTAAAGTCTCATGCAGAATTCAGTCCCTTATGAAGTGGCTTTCTGCAAGATGACCTCTGCCTCTGGTACTTCCTATTGATTTCAACAGTACTGGTCATGTGACTACTGTAATGCTATCAGGAAGTATGGTGATTGGAAAAAGTCAAACCCAAGTTTTCTAGATCCTCACTCACCTCCTAGAACAGCTAGGAGTTTATTGGCACAGCATGGGCCAGCAAAAGGAGAGGCAGATCAAAGTACTGAATGAGGGCCAGGGCACTTCTTCAAACCCCTTACATGGTGCTTGCTTGTGCTCTACCTAGCAATAACCAGTACTAGCAGTCTGCTAAATTCCATGACTGTCAGACCTAGTGCAAAAATACAACTCTGGTTTTTTTCAAATGTACATTTTATTGAAAGCTCTCATTTTTCGTTGTAAAATTCCTGAACTGTGTCTTTCTGTCCCATAATACAGACACCATCCTCCCAATACATGGTTCTATGGCCAATTACATAAGCTTCAGTTAAATGATCTTTGTGTGTTCATCACATGTAAGCAATCCTTCATTCACATAGCATTACTAATGAATGGAAGACTATTTTTGCTGAAATGAAAATTAAAAACTCATATCCTAGGGACTGGTTGTCTTAAACACTAAAGTCAGCAACCAGCTCATAATTACACATACCAGTTTTCTGAAGTCATCAAGTAAATGTAGATTAAGGCTTGTATGATCTATTCCTAATGCTGGTAAGTCTCTGATACGTAGCTCAGTGATCAGAGCTCTTACATACACTGTGGTTGTTTGTGGCCCTTCCTTGTCTGGAGGGGAAGACACTACCTGTGTCCAAGCTAACATGCAAAATGCATTACAGGGACAGTATGAATTAAATTTGATCCATACAAGGTTAAAAAGGGATATTGCAAGCTGCTGTAGAAAATATTTATTAAAAGAATTTTGCTGCTTATCCTTGCTATACTGTCTTGAAACAGACAATGCTAGATAAAAATGTGTTTCTGATTTGCACAGTACATCTAAATCAAATTTTCAAAAGTGACATTTTAAAGCTTCAACGTTTATGACATCCATGACCTAGTAGAAGTCTGTGTCAGGCTTTTACTGAGAACACCGACTACCAGAAACAAAGTGGGATTGCCATGGCTACAGTCCTTGTATGCTTACGTTCATTCCCAGTGCCTCCAGCTGGGAGAGATAAAGTTCCTTTAGAGAACTAAAAGCATTGTCAGGTCAGCAGCTTGCATCTCGTGCAGTCACTCTACAGCCCACCATGCAGGTGTGCAGGTGGTTGCAGGTGTGATCAGGAGGGGTGAAGGCAACACAACATAATTTTAAGAGAAATGTAAGTACATATGTTTATGCAATGAGTTTGGGCAAATGCGAAGACATCTAGCAAGGGTCTGTTAAAACCTTTCATTTCCATTAAGAAGATGGAGAGACACAGTTGTTAACAATGGTGATAGTGAGTCTTTCGTGCTATTTGCCAATGACTGAATTATGGGGCAAAAATATGTTCAATTGGATTGTGCCACTTGATAGTAACCAAAGTAAAGGTTTTGTGCAAGTGCCGCTCTCTAACTGTCTCTGAGATACTCTTTCTTATAGACAGCATACTTTCTCTCCTGTCTCAGGAAAACTGGCTGCAGCCTGGATGTAATTACACAGATTTCACATAATATTCTGATTGGAAGGGATGCACAAGGATCATCAAGTCCACCTCTTAAGTGAATGGGCCATATAGGGATCAAACCCTCAACCTTGGTGTTATTAGCACCAGGCTCTAACAAATGGAGCTAATCTCAGGGTTTTTAGCTAAGGCTAAAACCCTGATAAGCTTATTTGGGGATGAGAAAAGGATGGAAAAGATAGTCATACCAGATCTGTGTATGCTCCGTGGCCCCTTGCACAGATAGAAGAACTTCTTGTTTTACAAGCATGTTTTATTTGCCTAAAATGGTCTATCTACTATTTTGATATAAAATCTTTTGTTTCAAGGCATTAATTGTCCTATGTTATGACAAGGTGTTTTTGCACTAAAAACATGTATCTGAAGAATTGTGTGAGTGCAACTTTGGAAGTTGTTTTTGAGACTTTGACTACTGTCCCCAGAAATCCTTAATGTCTCACAAAATGATACAGAACAGTATAACTATTGGAGTTATCACTGCTGAGTTGTTAGAAACTTGAATCATTGGCTAAAAGTAGATCAGTCTGTTTAGCTTTCTTCTGGTATAATATGGAAGTATCTTTTTATCAAGAGTTGACATTTTTCTTACAGTTTTTTTATTACAGTCTAACTGATTCTCTTTTATGTTCTTTCTCCTTTTCTAAAATTAAATTAACCTGTTTTTTTAATGCACATTATATCCTCTTCATTAGAAGACAACCAAGTAAAAAGAGAAGCAACTGTGAATATTTACTATTTGTCAGCTAATGCACCTCTAGATAAAACAATCTGATAAACTCATCTAGAATTTGGCTTCCAGGCTAGGACTCAGGGAAAGGATTTCTGAATGCTTTCTGTTCTCTTTTGAATTTTTGCCAATTTTGAGGATGGTATTTCCATAAAGTCATATTTGTTTTAAGTATATATTTCTTCCCCATTTTGCTTTAAATCTGAAAGATGTTACAGTTTCCTCTTTTGGAAATTGAGAAAAAAGAAGTAATGTATTTCCCTCCAAATGTCCCTCATGTAATAGTGCAAATGTGTTTGCCACTACGTTAACATTGAAGGGAAAAAAGGAGACATGTCAAAACTAAAGATTTTAAACTTCAGGAATCCAGTCAGCAACATTTAAGCCTATGGATAGATTCTGGGAGGGCCATTTTCTGTTCCATGCTGGGAGCAGGAAGAATGCAATTTTCCCCTAGAACAATTCCCTGTTTGGTTGTACCCACTTACTAAAAACAAAAGATAAGAAAGAGCTACTCAATAAGAAAATGCTATTTTACTTTGGCTCCACTGTGCTTTTGGAGAGAACTGCCAGTTATTTGAGATAATTTTTTCAAGGAAAAGTCAATCTAGTTGATAATAAAACTTCCTTTAAGAGAATTTAAACCAAACTCTACTGTTCCCTATGGTCGAGGTGCAGTGTTTTGTTGAAGGCTTGGGTCAGAGCTAGGCTGTGATCTTCCTGTTTCTGAGCTCTCCAGAGTGGTCCTACCTGTTCCAACTTTACAGACTTCTGAGTCATTTCTAATCCAAGTTTCTTGCTAGAACTAATTATAAACTGCTGAAAACTAAATGTCCTTAACCCAAGTAAGCATGAGAGCTGGTACAGAAAACAACAATACAAGGGAATGGGTGCCATCCCACTCTCTCATAGTCAACTATCTGGATTAAAAAACACTTCAGATGTGCTACTTTAATCTGTTGGTCAACCTGTTTAACCCAGGTTGACCAAACAGAGTAAAGAACATGTTGTTTGGGGAACCCGGTCAGGGTCTCTTGACTTTGCTCCTGCAAAAGGCTGGCAGCGAAGTAAAGGGGGAAAAGTCTTCCCAAGTCCTAGAAAATGACACTTCTCCACAGCAGATGGCCTGGAGCAATTCAGCTTTTCAGAACAGCCTCTTGTGAAGAAATCCATCCTTACTTTCATTGTTTACATGGAAGGTTACAAGTCTAAACAGGCAAGTGCTTTCTTTTTGCAGTAGTCACTGCCATGCAGGTGACAGGTGGAAGAAAATTCCTGAAACTCCCCAGTGTTCAAAAGCAGACTTAAAAAGTTTATGAACCCACAGTTTGAAAGTGCACCAAAACCCAAAATCCTGCCTTGGGAAGGCCTCTAAGAGACTGAGCAGTCAGAGATGCTTTGAATGAGGTGTAAATCCAGAGCAGGATTTTTGCTTTGCTTTAAGCAGAAGCAGCATGTGAACTCGGTGCTGTCTTGAGCCTTGGCTGTGTTGGAGTCTGCTTAGGCCAGCAGGCTATTCAGGCACGGGATGTGGTGCATGAATGAAAGCATTCATTGCCTTTCTCTTCTCATGCTTCTCTAAGCCTCGGGGCATTGATCCTGTGCTGTTGCCCCTTACCCAGAGCAGAGGAAGAGGCTGCCTCTGTCCTGCTTACCTCTACTCCAGTTCCCTTGTAAAATAGAAAGCAAGATGCAAAGCAAAATTCAGCACAGAAAGAACTAATCTAAAATAAACTACCATTAGCCATAATAAAGTCCAGTGTATCTCCAATTTATCAAGTTATTTGCAACAGTGCAGAAAGTCATAATAAGATAGTCCTCTCTCCAGATCAGGGGAAAAAAAGCCCTTGCACATATCAGATTTACTTCAGCCAAGTGATTTTCAAGGACCTCAGTATGGGCTGCACAGTCCTTCTTACATAGCCTTAACCTTTTAACTGCTCTTTAATTTCAGGCATAATCTTGGTTAAAACCCACAAAAACTCCCTATTCTGAACTCACATGTGACCACATCAAGGGGCTCTACTTATATTAAGAATTATTAAGCCCGTTGGATGGGTTTCAATGGCTGCCTTCCCCACAGGGCCTCGAAGTATCATGACAGTGGCTTTCTTCATGATGATTTCTAGTGATTTTCTGCATAAAGCAGGCTATTCCTCTGGACCCTTGTTTCTTAACAGCAGGAACCAGTTTCTGTTCAGCTGAATTCCATCCCCTATGCCCAACTAGCGTAGCTGTTGCAATGTTTTGACATCGGACACTGAGGAAAAGGCTTCTGAGGGTGAGACTCCTCCTGCGGCAGCGCCAGGAGCTGCTCTTGGCTTCACCACTCGGGCTGTGCTCTGCTGGGCGTTCCTGCTTTCCTTTGTATATGTTTCTGTAGCCAGCCACATAGCTCTGTGTGTGTACACACGACAGATGTGTTTATATTGCTTTGTAGGTGGGATAGTGTGTGGAATTACATTTCGCCAGATGAATGTGAAATGCTAAAGTCTGTTTTCACACACTTGGCTCCAACAAAACACTTTTTAAAAGTTGTTTCAATGCACAGAATACCATTTTTTCATGGCAAAGTCTTAAGTGCATGTTGCACTGCTGACAATAAGGTGCTTAAAAGAAGAAAACAGGATATACTGAAAGTCAGATTCACTGTATCAGGAAAAGAGAGGGAAACTGTTCCTTCCCTTATCATTGATAGTAACACTTTCGGTTTTTTCTATATTTTAGAGCTTGAACCTGTTCAATTTTTTCAGTTGAGTTTGTTTAATGTAGACTTGGTAAGGCTTTTAGCACATAAGCTTTGAAGAAAGTACTTCTTAAACTGGAAAGTATTGTGCCTGTAGCATGACACTTGTCACTTTTTTTTTATCTTAAGGACTGAGCAACAATTTTCAAAAGGTGCAAAACAGATTATAAGGACAGCTTTGACAAGAGCAGAGGAAAAATGATACTGGTTTAATGCTTTAGGCGTACTGAAAGACTGTAGAGTACAAACTGTCATGAAGCCAACTTAATATAACTGTTTCCTTTATACTCTAAGGATTCACAAGGGACTTCACTGCTAGCCTACAGGAAATAAAGTGTGTTGTGCTAGAAAAAGACTTTGTTGCTTACAACTTAGAAAACTACACAAAGTTTCCTTACAGGAAATGTTACATTCATACAAATTCCCATATTTATTTGTAGAGAAAAATTACCATTCACATAGCAGGAAAACCAGATGAAAACAGAGACAGCATAAACTTAAAGCCATTATGGGGTACTGGTAAACAGACCTACATGACAGCAATAAATAAAATGACACAAAAATTTTACTTAAATGTATAAATATCTTTATTATTGCCTCATATTCCAGTATTTCTTTACAAGAATTCTTGAAAATAAATTGCTACATGAATGCAGTTCTTCAGTGAGGAGCTTGCAGAGTTTATTTTAGGTCAAGCTTGTCTTCTGTTGTTACACGATTCGACCAAGATACACTGACTTGGGATATTTTTCCTTTAGATCAGGCCACTGAACGATGAAATAATCTGAAAAGTAGTAAAGAATCTTTCCGGACAGGGATAAAGTTTCCACACGGCAGATGCTCTCTACATACACAATGATCGATCTCTTTATTCCTAGGAGGCCAAGAAGAAGAGCAGATATACAGATAGGAATGCATGTTCCTGGTCCATTGCACAATATCTAAAAGAGATGAAACATATTACAAAAGTAAATCATGAGTTTTTTCATAGAGAAGAGTTAAAAGGGTGCATATTAATTTAACATTACATTTACACAAAAATGTATTTTCAAAGGTATTTAAAAAAAAAAAGAGAAAAGGCAAGTGAATATGAAAAGAGGGAAGGGAGGGGCGCAAAGAAAAGGTGTTATTTCAAAGTATCTAACAAAAACATACTTCTTTACACATCACAGAGGAGAAGAGCTCTGAAATGGCACAGTTAGTTTCTGTGAAGGAAGAGTTTAGAATTCCTTGACTCACAGGTATATAACTAAAACAGTTTCCAATCTCAGTCACAGTTTTGTATTGTATCAGTAATAAAATTTGTGCACCTAGTAAGTCCAAAGAAGTTTAATTAGGATTATTAAACCTGGGACCCAGTTACAAACCTCTTAAATTTTGGCTTAAGTCAGCAAAACACTTCAGACTTCACCAAAAATGTGCTGATGAATTAGGACCTTCATGAGAATCTATCAGCTGATATGCAAGACTGGATTTTATTTTTTATGTTTAATAAACATTAGTAGATAGTTACAAGCATACAGAAGGAAGATGTTTTGTTAAAAACATGTCATGTCCTTGTAGCAGAGGATCTCAAATTCACTTATAAATGTTAGCAGTAAAAGGAAGTACTCCTTCTAATTTTAGATGTTGTTCAACCAAAAAACTGAGCGCTTAAAAGGTTTAAACCAGAGTATATTAGGCACTGTACTTGGTATCAAAATGGATTTCAGGCAAGGAATTTCTTACTAAACTTAAATACTACTGTGTAATCAGCACTTTTCTGCACAGCTGGGGTTACATGGAAATAAAGAATTCTTTTATAAAATCATGGCCCTATATCCTATAAACTCACTTCTTTTTTGTTCTAAGTTCACCAGCTTGTGAATGATATTACAATGGTGGAGGAAAAATCTGAGCTTTCCCATTCCTGTGAAATAAACCATACATTTTGCCCTATTTCTTGACAAGTTCAATTAATTTGCATGAATGTTGACTCTGATGCTGGGACATGGCTACTGATAAGTAAATTAAGGCATGTTTAGGTATCTCTATTTGTAATAACGTTTTTTACTGTACTGTAAATAAAGGAATAGGAAACAATGTGGAGTGCTCTCCTCTGTCTACAGGCACTCCACTAGCATCTCCGCCTTGCTGCAGAAGCTGGGCTGTTTCAGATAAGTGCATAAGAAACACCAAAACAATCCCAAAAAATGATTTACTAGTTTTCTGAGTTGAATATACAATCTAACTACTGATTTCATATTCCAAATTCAGCTTTAAGTGAGCAGACAAAAATGGGCACCACTGCTCAACAGAAACTCCACTTTCTCTTTCCTTCAGTAGAGCTATCTGGAGTATACACACAGTGTCCCCTTCATTGCTCCCCGAGTCCTTTCTCTACTGTATTACTAACCTCTCCCTGTCCTTTCCTCAGTGTCATCAACTTCCATGTTTCTCTGCATGCTACCCAACTCTCTGAGATGTCTCCAGCCCATCCTCTCTTCCCTGGTTTAATATGTGATCATGGATATTTGTTTCCCTCTGCATCCCTACGTATTCTCACTTGCTCTTCCATGTATCTTCCTTCTGGAATGGCTCTGCACTCTGTTAGCCTCCCTCTGAAGGTTCAATACAGTTGTCTAAAGCAAGGAGTTTCATACTGGTCCCTTACTTTCTACAGTCTGACACAAAAAAATTACAAATTGTGGGTATGATTTAGGTCAGGTAGACATCCTAACATTCTCCTCAGCCCAGAAGTTAGGAATTGTAAAACAGGTGTTATAAAAAGCTGAATTATGACAATCATGGTCTTTATCAAGCCATCGTGCCATATACTTCATCCTACTTCTCCCATTTATTAAACCTGGTTAGCAGCTCCAATCCTTTTGGTATTCGGTATTCTTGTGTCTAGATGCACACACACAAAAATGCCACAATGAATTCTAAACTAAGTGGGCTCACAAAAGATCGTGCAATGAAATAACAGCAAAGGGGTCTATTTGTGAACCTCTGTGTAGCTCTAAAAGTCACACTGACAACTGCTGTTATTACTTTGCTGAGGTGCAAAACAGAAAAGCAATAATCAAAATTAAAACCATAATAAAATACTTCTCCTATATTCAGGTTTTGGTATGATGAACCCCATTTACACTTTCTACTGACTGTTTATAACTTGTAAGCCACTTCTCAGGTGCCCGTTGATTCATGGAAAAGCACTTGCATGCAGGAAGAAAGATTAGGAAAATTATGGATTTGGCATCTCTAAAAAAACATTATATGATCATGGTCATGTGCTCTGCTCTTTCCCCTTTCACACATACCAGTTCAAACAAGACAAAGCAGACATGGCCTTATTGAATTTCTGTATGCAAAAGGCTCATAAAATACTCTGATTATAGATGTTGCTATTCTAAAATGCTTGGATTTAGGAATTGGCCCCTGGAAGAGACTCTGGTATAAACCTGCTGAAGCCCATAGACAAATAGGTCCCTATCTCAATTGGGGATCATGATCTGTAAATCAAAACTATTAATCTTTCTGATCATTAAAAATTAACCTTTTAACTTCAGTGCATGTCTAGAGACATGTCCTACCTAGAGCTGGTGCAGTTGCAATTGCAGTGGCAATTCCCCTCCAAAAATCTGGTCTGACCAGTCCTACTTACTCCCTCTCACACCGTCAGCAGGAAGGGAGACCAGTGTTCCTTCTGCTTGGAATCCAACATCATACACTCTTCAAGGACTACAGGGGAAACTTCTGAGAAAAAAAATATGTACATTATAAAGAAGAGGAACCATTGCAGAACCCTAGAAATGCTGCTGTTCAGCTCCTGCCAGTTTACAAACTTGCCGATCGTGGAAAAGAACTGAATTATCTACAGCCTTCCTTAAATATGTAAGAGAAGATGAGCTGTCCTACTACTGAATTTCAAAACACTATTCAAAAGTAACTTTTTGAGAATGATTGATGCCTTACACCTTGAAAAGACCAATTTTTGATTTTCCCCTACAGAATACAAGTGTCTCTCAGTGAATCCAATGGCAATCAGTATACTGTGGGGCATATACAGGACCTACAGGGCCTATAAATACAGGTGCCCTACTGTGGGGCACCTACAGGACAAGCAGGCATGAGAGCCTCTACAAGTTCAACTAGCTATTCAGGGTGTTTCCCAATATCTATTTACTTTAGCTGCAAGGTTGCCTGTAGAATATTTGTGTTGCATGGAATATGTCTCAAAAATCTCTGGTTTATTTGGTTCAGCCTTCCTTAAGGAGGCAGCAGAAAAGGGGAAAGAAGGGGCCAAAGACAATTTTTGTGTCACATTTGTGACCTCTTGAGGTGCAACTGCCCAAAGTCTTTCCTAGTCACTGGACTATCTGTCTTCGTTGACAGCAAGTGGTAAGAGATTGCTCCAGAAGCCAGCAGTACAGGTCTCTCTACGCCATTTACATGTACCTCTAATGCAAAGAAATGTTCAGCTCACTGTTTAATTGGCTCACTGGCTGCATGGGTTCAAAGTCAGATCTATAAACTAAGTCCTACCTCCCAAAAATTCTACCAATTCAATCCAACCAGAGTTTAAAAAGTACAATAAACTAATCAAGCTGTATATTATTGAAGGTTTAAGACTAAAGGATCAGAATAAAAAATTTATCTTTAGCTACTCTGTAAATCTAATTTCACATGAATCACTTGCATATAAAAATGGAATAGTTCTTGCTTTTATGTTTCAGATATTTTCCACAGCTGTTGAAAGAAAATAAGCTAAGCCAGCAGTCTGGCACACTGGGAACACTGGCACATGGCACCACTGCTGATAAAAGCTACTTTAGAGTTGGTGAATGCAGCACTGTAGCAGAGTGACATTTACCAGCAAAAACACTGAAAGCAGAGGTCAGAGCTTCAGTGGGATTAAATGTCAGGCCACTGGTTAAAGCAAAAATGAGTAAAGCAGAAAACTTGCAGTTTTTCTCATAAATACATAAACATACATTTGCTGTATATCTTTAATGAACAAGTATTTAAGTGCTATGTATATTCCCAATATAACAACCAAATAAAGGATAACATAAGTCCCCCTAAACTCAGTAGAAAGTGGAAAACTAATCTGTGATTTGCTTTGCTTAATGTGTGATAAGAAACTGTCAACACCTGCTGTTCTCCTTAATGACTTCTGCTGAAATTGGCCTTTGTGCCCAGATTTCTGGGGCTAGTTGGGGTGTGGGAATGCTGTTTGCTGCTGTGGGGTGATGTGCACACATGAACTGGAGATTGCTGCTTACCAGACATGGAGCTACCTCCTGGAGTATGTTTAGGACACTGCTCATGCCTTCTCAGTTTTGGTAATGCTCCCTACTCCATAGTGCTAAACTGGAGATACAACTAAGAGAACAGGAGGTGGTGGTGACAGAGAACTACTAAAATAGGCAAAGGTGAGTGCAGTGATACAAAATGGACCCAAGATGGATTAACCACATGATCTCTGTATACCCATGTAAGTTCTACTTTTAAACTGTTATTCAATACCTACTTTTAACCATGTAGGGGAAAAAAACCACATTAAGCATTCCCATGCTACAGAAACAATGAATGTTTTTGTGTGTTTTTTGTTTTGATGGAGAGAGCAGAACAAGAAGAGAGATTCTGTAATGAACTAATTTGTATTCTGCTATGTAAATTACAGCATCCCGTGACCTCATCAGCCTTTGCTTGTTTTTAGTACTATATTACTATTTTGAAAACTTCACACTGGCGCCCTGTAAGGTCAAGTATCCAGATGGCATTTTTTCCCTTCACCTACAGAAGTACTGAGTGCTACCTACAAGAGCTGCTATAACATGGCTTCTTGGTTTCAGATGTGCTAATGTCTTGTCCCATGATTCCCAAAGACTTGGTTCCACTGATTGCTCAGTGTATCCTGAACAGTCACTGCATCTGTAGGAAACACCAGGGCAAGCATTACACCCCTGCAGTTGTGGGGCCTGCTTTTTTAATATTGGAGATTCTCTAATGGTAACATTATGTTCACAAAAGCATCAGTGAACAAATATCTCAAATTTTAATTATATTTCCCTTAGGCGCTCATGAACAAGATGCAAGCCTGGAGAATGAAGAAGCACGGGTTGTACTCACAGCTCTACTGTGGATTCACTGTGGGATTTAGGGCACAGTACTTGCTTTCTCTCACATCAGTATTTTCTATTCTAACACCTGGAAAACAATAACCTACTCCTCACAGAGGATGCATCAAAATTCCTGTAAATCCTTCTCAACAAAGATCTTCAGGTATGCGGAGTATTGCTTTTATTAGCATGTGTTTTGATTCACTAGCTAGCATACTTTGAGAACAAGATAAAATGTACATGCTAATTTTTTTAATAGAGAAACCCAAGAATCCAAGAGAGAAAGATATTTCTCCTTACTCAAGTACTTAAGCATGTTGAGAGGGAGTGTTCTTGTTGAAGGTTTTGCTAGTCTTATTCTTTAGCATGTCCGAAGCTTCAAGTTTTGAACCTTGAGAGAAACTAGCTTAGAATTGTTAATATCTTTCTAGGTTTAAAAAAAAGGCAGAAACCTTTTTCAACAATTCCTTAGTATCGCTATTGACGGGGAGAAAGAAGAAATTCAGGTTCTGCTTGAACAAAAGAAAAGTCATTAAACTACCTAATGGTTTATTATTTTTGAAAAGTGAAGATCTTATCCAGTTCGCTTCCCTCCACAATCTGTACAAAAAACCAGCTAAAACTTCACACCCTATTTGCTGTTTGAACTGCAGAATGCAAGCTACAACAAACCCCTCCAAAAAAACTAGCTGTGTAGTCTGATGTAAATAAGGCAATTAAGGTAGAAATCGGGTAATTAAGGTAAAACTGAATTATACCTGAGTACACTTTTATCTTCTACTGTCTAAATCACTTGAATCAGCAGGGGTGCAAAAAGATCGTTGTAGCATTCTACACCAACAGCTTGTGTTTGGGCTGGTCTACTGCTTGTAGAATTTAAATGAAAGCCTTCCTTGTCCATCCCTGTATTTGTTGTTACAGTTACTGTTGTTGTTATCATATATATATACTAAGTGAGGTGCTCTTCAAAGCAAGCAGAGACAAGTGTGGTCCTACAGGCAGATTACCTAAGCAGGATAAATAAGATGAGTGAATGCCAGAGTGGGGAAGAGAGAAGTGGAAGAGCAAGGACTTAAATTAGCACACTATGCAGCTGCGTTTCTAATGTGCACTTTTATTTTCCTGAGTGTTACTTTCATCATGGAATGAACCTTATTAGGAAGCAGCACCAATTCTTTTTTTTTGAGCTCTCACTTTATAATGGTTTAGGGAGAGACAAAAATCCTATCTAATGGATTTTTCTATGAGAGAAAATGAGAACTTCCACAAAACCACTAGGAACTAGATGTAACAGCAGGATTTAACTGCAACACCACTAGGCATTGTCACTTCTGTCTTCTAGGCACTTGGTGGCCTGACCCAGAGTTATCAGCCCATTGTCCTCAGGGGCAAGGGACAAGGGAAGAGGCCCAGTTTACATGATTTGCATCAGCATCCGCATGCAAAGTATTGAGGGAAGCTCCTTGTTCCTGGATTTCAGCAGAGCACAGGAGCTCAGCTATGCATGTGCCTATTTGACACTGCAAAGACTTAAAACAGCTCAGGTCTGTTTCTGGGCATGCCCAAGGGCTTTACTGATGAAAAGAAATGATAACTAGGGTCATCAAGAGCCTCAGAAGTTAGGCAATAGCTTAGTGAGGAAAGTTTGAGAATCTAGATTTGGATCCATATAGAAATATGCAGGCTTTAATTTATTATTTTTTTTTTAAATAAAGCTATCCTTAGGCACTTTACTTAACTGCCCCTGTATGACAGGTGGAAGGTCTGTCATTGGGATTAAAAGGTTTTTGGAGTGGTAGTTTGCATCAACATACTCCCTAGCCTAGTTGCCAAATGCAAAATGAGAAGCATAGACTGAATCCATTACAAATGATAATAAATGACAGGTGAGAAACTGATACTAATGTTCAAGTCAATGGGAATGTTAGTGTTGGTTATTAAAACATTACATTAACACCCAGACTGTCAGTGGGACCAACAAAACAACCAGTGATTCTTTTGAGAAACTGTGGGAGATGGATAGAAGGTTGGTTAAAAACCAAAAATATTACCAAAGCAGATACAGGGCGGAGAATAAAGTAACTCCCTACCTACATTGCTATGGAGTGGATCTATGGTTTATTGCTGCTGAAAACTTAGTAAGAAGTAAAGGAAATTTGACTTTATGTAGATGAAAAAGTTGGTCATAAAACAATTCAGTAAAAGGCCTTTGCCAAGTAAACGAAATGGTAATTACTGAACTGCATCTGTAGCTACAAACACTAAGTACTACGTGTCTTTCAGCAATGTCACCTTAGCTGAATCTGAACCTGACTACAGTCTCTTGGTCACCATGAGAAATACCATCCAACCTTTCAGAGTCTATTCACAAATATTTTTTATATCTCCTGATATTAAAAAGTACTGGTTATTCTAGTAGCCTGTTTCTACTGAAAAGAATAAATTAAACCCAAAGACTGTTAAATATACTCATATATATTACTAATAGTGGCCTAAAATGAGACTTTAATAGCAAATCTCAATGTCTTTCATTAGTCAAGCATTCATTTAACTAGAGCTTGAAAGTAGTATTTTGGGTTAGCCAAACATGACATTTTATATGTACATAAAACAACTCTCAGGCTACTGCCTAATCACTGAAGTTGGCATATCAAGAATGTGCATCAAATACCTGCCTGAAATATCTTCGCAATGCAAACCCCAGAGGTGTTGGCAATCTGTATCTGCATACCAGTGGTTACATTTAGCAAGGCTGTTACACTTCATAACATACAGCAGCGGGACCGGGGTATTCATTCATTTCATAATGAAACCTACAGCTGATGAGTTAAGCCTCTTATGTCTAAAGTCTGCATAAATCTAAGCTAAGAACGCAGTTCATCTTTCCTGCTACTTCTGTCCTCCCTCTGAAATGTAGTGTCTATAGGCACGTCCACTTAACAGTCACAGAAAGAGCAGAACTACAACACAGCTCTGAACCAGCTGTTTGGAATAGCTTTAGATGTTATCTGTGCTCAGCAGAGGGTAATTCTGCCTTATGGCTGCAAGGTAGCTGTATACAGCACACAAGGTAGAGAAGGGGTGAATAAAACTAATTTTCATCAACACTGAGAGCAACACAAATTTTGATAGCTTAACTTTTTTTTCTTTTTAGACTAAACAATTTGTGTCACTGAAGGTTTTAATCCAATGTTCTTACTCTTGCTTTTGACTGTTTTGATCCTGGAAGAAAAACAGTAAAACTACCAATCCAGTTCAAAAGAATTGTAAATAGTGGGGAAAGATTCAGTGTACAAAAGAATGCAGCAGATAGTCTTAACATTGCATTATACAAAGTTCACTTGTTATGAAGTGAATAGAGGAAAAACTGCCACCAGCCAGATTTTGTAGCTTTCCGCAAAGTCCCAATAAGAACTGTGATATAAGGGACAATAACTTACTATTTGTCACAGTATTTTGTTAAGAGTGCTATGAACTTCAGACATTTTGGGCAGGGCACAAAGAATGGAAAATCTTAGCTAAATGAAATAATGATCTCCATTCATTTAGCTTACTGTGTGAACATTTCTGTAACTGGAAGCTGCCTGTAGTCAGTTTAACCAGTCAGGGATCCAGGCACATGTAATGGGAATTGCAGTCATAAAAGAAGATGTAGATTGCTACATGCATGATGAGCTGTGCAGGTTTCAGGCTTCTAGAAAGAAGTTTAACAAGGAGAGACTCATTCAACTGACAACTGGAAAGGGAGAGAGCAGAGCTTGTTCTTGCTGTGCAAATGTAAACTTCTTACTACAGACTTCCCACAGGAAGGAGGCCCTAATGTGGGAGGACCGCCTTTGCCTGATTTAACCCAGGTTTTCGCAAATAGCAGTGATCTGAAAATATCTGCTTATTTCAGGCTCTGTAGACCGTTAAGGCAGTAAGGACTGCTGTGAAGTGTCCCCAGAAAAGGAAAAAAAGTCTGGTCCTAAGGGTCCCGGATGTGCAATCTACTAACAAATAGAGCTTTATGCAGCATTTCTGCACAATTCTAGGTGAAATTAAATTACATTAAAGGGTGGCAAATCACTGACCCGATTACATAACCATCTATGGCTGAGAGCAAGGACTGGATACAGTATTTTGCAGTTTTTCTGCTGGGTGCACATCCTTTATTTTCAGTTTGAATTTCAGGTATGCCAGAATGACCAGGATAATCATGACCAAAACAGAGGGCCAGATTACCTGAAAGACTGCTTGCAGGGTTGGCAAACCTGCCCAAGGACAACGGTTCTGCAAGCCGGAAGAGCACTGAAGGCCAGTTTCCTATGAACTTTTATCTGCTGACTTCAAACATATTATAGGAAGGATGTAACTCAAGTTTATTCCTTATTGTGCATCACATAATCCATGTAAGAGTCAGTAATTTTCTCTGTCTTTGGGAAAAATCTTTGTGCAGCTTGTCTAATTTTCTGTGACTAAGAAGGATTTGCATCTTTTCCTAGATAATAGAACTTCTAACATCTTGTTCTGTTTTTGTTTCTTCCTAGCCTTTCTCTTAATGAAGACAATAGATGTCTCTCTTCTCTGACCAGCTGCCTGTTTTCATGGTAGGAATTTGCAGGGCTAAATCTGTCTGCAACCGACGAATGGTTTTTAAAAGCTTTTCTGGGGGAAGGTAGGTGTAGGCAGAGTGTGCTGGCACAAGACTTGCTTCCCTGGAATTTTAGGCCACTGTATAGGAAGCCTATCTAAGAAATGTTGTAAAAACTGCCTACTACACATGCGCTTGCAAAACACCCTAACACTTTTATTTCTCTGATTCTTGGCTATAGAAACACAAGTTGATCATCACTTCTGACATCTTAGTTGTTACTTCGTTTAATATCTCTAAAGGGAGTTGACTTGTAGAGTGCAGATGTTCATAGCTCAGAAATGGGCCTCCTGAAGATGATCTCAAGCTGAACAACTAAGCTAACTTTTACATTTCCTAAACTCTCTGGGGGCCCATTTCAAGTGTGGGTCAAGTCCTGCAAGACAGCAAAGGTCTCCTGGAAGTTGTTCAGTTCTTTCTGAACTCACAATCTTGAAGACAGGTTAGATGGAACTGCTTTCTCATGCAAAGTAAACCAAGAAGCTTTGCCAGAAGATCAGTGTGAGATACAAAAAGGGACACAGTGGTCATGTAAATAAGCACAAAGCAAGTAACTCCTGTGCAGCTAGGTTTGCTGTTTTCTCTTTGAAACTATTTTCACTCCACATATTTGCTATCTATGCCATCCTAAGCTTATGTGCTCCAAACCTTACCTTTGTGCACCTAATGGTTTTGGGTTCCCTTTGCAGTACTTCTCTTGTCCTGCATTTCTTTAAACTGCAACACTTCTACACTTCCCTAGCTTTTGGGTGCTTGGAGAAGACTTCAGTGATTCCTTCATACATGCACGTATTTCTGACAAGCCTAAAAGCAAATGTTAGCATTTGGGGATCACTCTTACTTACAAATGACTTAGAAGCAATACAAAACTGTCTTCCCCTCCTGCAGTTAAACAAAACCAGTGTTTAGACTGTAAATGCACAGTACCTATAAGCTCTAGTGCTTAAAAATATGAAGCTCTCAGCATGATGTAATTCTGTGCTTGTTTCTAAACTCGGGTCTTGATTTCCATGCCAAAAGTTCTAGATGAGTCCTGTGAAAGCCAGCATTTGTCCCAGCCTTTCTAGTTCTTTAAACTAAGTATTACCTTTTGCCAAAAGTAGGGTGAGTTGCAATTCACTGCAAGCCTTTCCATCCAAAGGCAATTAAGTACTACCAGTTGCTTCACATACCACACAATCTTTTCACTGGCAATGTGAGGGAGGCATTTTAATCCCTGAATCACTCTCCTCGGATAAGTGTTTTCAAATCTTTGCAGCTCTCTCAGTTACTGTATTTACAGAATACTTAAGATATTCATACAAATAGTAGTATGCAAGCAACTTTTCCAGTGGTGTAAGATTTGGCATAATGCCAGAGATGCTTCTGTCTGTTGCTGTGGTGATAACTGTACCTGACAGAAAGCAATTGGGGACCACCTCCCCCTCCAGCCCTTCATTAATCATGGATAAAGACTCTTTGGATATAATTTTGAGTTGGTGGTTCCTTTAAACACTATGAAGGGCTTAAAGGCCTTGCTAAAATGTATCCTCCATTTTACAAGGGCAAGTGTTTTTCAAAAAGGTTAGCCTTTTGACAGCTTACCACAGTTCATCAACTCCAACACTATTTCTAATAATTTTATGTGTAAATCTCACTTATCAATTTAAATTCCTTCTGTAAACAGAGAAAACATGGGATTAGTAACTTCCTGCTTCCTACATTGTTACACAGTGAGATTTTTCCAGTCAATTTCTTTTGCAATAAATAAAAAAAAATATATATATACATTAACCTAACACAGTGGTATAGCAAAGTGATTACTAAATATATCACTCACGTTTGCTCTGTCTGCATCTTGTAAACAAACCCGATTATTCCCCCTGCCACAATTAAAATCTCTGTAAAAAGAACAGTGTGGCATCTTACCTCTCCAAACTTTGTTTTTCAAGCCTATTCTGAAAAGATAATAAAATAGCTACTTCTGTTGTTCTGCACACTAAACTGCTTGGAAAATTCCAGCAAGCAAGTAGCTTTTGATCTGATAGGAACTGACCAGTACTACTGAAGCCAATGAGATCAAATTATTCACAGCAGTCTCTCTAAACATTCAAAATATCACAAATAGATAAAAGCCTCTTTAGAATTGTTCGTACAGTTCACAGCGGGAGTTAAAAAATGTCTCCTCATAAATGTTCTCTGTGGGTGTATAGATGCTGCTACTAAATAATGAAAAATACCTTGTAACTGCACTAATCTTAAAAATATCTGAACGAAATTTATAACTTCATAAAATATTACTCTGAAATTCTGCTAAAATACTGCTTTTAAAAAAACCTCAAGTATAGATTACCATCTCCTTCAGATGACAACAACTAGCAAAAAAACCCCAGCTGAAACCAAATTTTCTCTTACAGAACTGTAAGACTTAAAGCTAGGAGTCAAGCATGTACCTTCTGTGTTAACAGAAAACTTTATTGATTGGGTATCTCCATTTTAGTTCTACCGTCTGACAACCCTGAATGCTTCTGCCTTAAGTGTGTGGAATACTTTTAAATGAATGTTGTAATTAGCATGGGAGCGCAGTTTTGTGAATTACTTGAAAAAGTTACTAAAGTGCTGATGAGTTGCTACTTCAGCAGTGATGTTTTTTGTCATTATGTGAGATAATTTATGCCAGTCAGCCAAAGACTAAATAAATACGCATTGTAGCTCAAACGTCCATGTAAGCACAAAAACTGAATCTGTATATATTTGTGCTGGTCTGAACCTGTCTGTGCTAGACTGGTCATACCATTTTAGAAGCAAGTCCACCCAACAGGATAACCGGGTTTTCAAGAATAGTTTGTGCTGTTGCAATCCTAAAGAGATATTATCAAGAACCAGCAACCTTGTTTTTGCTAGTTCTACCAGCGTTAACAAGGGAATGACACACTGATGTTATTTGCAAACTTTCAGAAGGAAAACTGGTATTTGCTGCTCTAATTCACCAGCAGTGCAACCTGTTCTCTCTTTCTTGATGTATTGCTGCTATATTTAACATTAAAAAATACTTTTCCTGTGACTTGTAAATCATATCAGATACAGTCTGCAATGTGTTGATATTGCAAATGCTTTTAGGATGCTGATTAGCAAGTTCTCAATAAGTTAAAATTTACCTACCAAATCTGGTTTCAATTTGTTGGTCAAAGGAAGAGAGTGAAGTAGAGAGTATAGGGTTGTTACCACAGAGGAGGTCCAAGACTGTCTAACTTCACGGCTTCTGGGAATGCGATGAAGGGTGAACTGGAAGAGAGCACGATAAGTGGAGCTGTTACTTTTCTAAGAATGTTGTTTCTTCCGTAGAGTTACTAGATCTGTCTGTGCCAACTTTCTAAATTTTTTATTTTTTTTACATCTAGTTTGGAAATGTTTGGGTATAAAAGCTTTGCATAGATGCCTGCGGTGCATGGTTTGCACTACTGGCAATAAAATAAACAGAAACAGTAGAACTATTGTTTAACCCCTTCTCAGGTTACTGCAAAACATTGCCAACGTCACAGCCAGCCGGGCTGGAGCAGCTGCCCTGCACTGCCTTAGCAGAGTGCGTCACCTCGTGGGCACCAGCCTGAGCATGATCACACAACCCATACACGGGGACTGCTGCTCTCGCCTGCTTAGACTGTGGATTTACACTTCAGAAAACACAACTCAGTTAATTTCCGGCGAACGCTTTTATTAAAAAACGTAAAAGCAAGTATCGCTATCCTGTAAACGAGTACTCAGTGAGTATTCAAAAGATATACAAAGTGCATATTCAAAATATAAAATATTTGCATAAAGAAATTGGAAATAACATCTCATCACTAAAAAAAAAAAATACAGAAAGAAGTATTCTTCTTTGTTCTTTCCCTAGGAAAAGGCAAATATTACTCAGTGTGTAAAAGTATCAAATTAATCAAATGAGGATGTATTCTTTTTGTCTTGAAGCACTGTGAGCAGGTAAGGGTAGTTAGGCTGCCTGCCCTCTTCACAGGCGGCTTTTGCCTTGCTGCAGAGCAACTATACCCCAGAACTACTGCTATGACAGGAAGCAGTCCTTATGCCAATGAAACCTTTGACTGTTCAAGTGAAAGACAAAGATAAAGGCTGAAGTGCACTGCTCAGTGACACACTGTTCATGTGGACAAAGGATGTTATCTCACTTCATCTGGGACAGCAGATCACTACCACTCTGGAAGAACTTATACTGGCAGTGAGAAACACTAAATACAAGTAGTGAAAGTTGCCCAGTTACTTCAAATACTAAACACATTGCTAATTGTCATAGCTTAGTCCTGGTGATTGGTGCCCAGGGAAGATGATGTTAACAATGGCTGTACAGTAAATACAAACTACAAATCAACCTTGAATAGCAATAACTGGGACTTTTAAAATATATAAGGGAGAAAGAATAACAAACTCCCCAACGTTTATAAATGCAGGCTGCTAAGTAAATTTTCTTGGCCGAAATTAGCCTGTTTGTTGTGATATATTTCTTTAATAGCTGTGATACTGGAAAGCATTAACAGATGTTATAAACTGGGGTTTTTTTAATGTTTTATTTGCAGGTGTTGAAACTCTGATTGCACTACTCTGACAACAGAATATGGAAAAATAAACATGCCCCCTGCTCCCTATTCAACAGGTTTCTCGTTATCACTGCCTCACTGTTTCTTAATGCCTTGGAAGAGTTCAGGTGATAAAAAGAAATGCTGTAAGTGGAGTTTAGACCCTTGCATAGTACTGAGTCCTGCAAGAAATATGGGTATGATAAGATAGTTTTAGGCAGATCAGGTTTCAGTGGAACTATTCAGATGAACCTTCACTGTTAGAATGGTGTTAAAGAGTATTTGACAAAAAACCTGCATGTGATTTTTCTTCATCATTAAAAAAACCCAAATAATTTCAGCAAAACTTGGCAGGGACCCCAAACAGTATCAAAGAAGAAATTTACTTGTAGAATTCAAGTAAAGATCAAGCTGATTTTACCTATTTTACTTTTTCAAAAAGAATGCTGGAAACTTTGCACATCAGTGTCTATGTCATGTTAGGACTTCAGCCCACATAACAACCAACTCTTAAATATTAAGATGAAAACACAGAACTGGAGGTTTTGTTGTTTGTTAAAAGCCACTGCCAGATACCTCTGTCTCTCATCTGATGGAGTATTGTTAGTGCTCCAGGCAAAGGTACCTCCTGCACCTTTTGCTGGAAAACTGCATAGTATGTCTGACAACAGAACCGGATGATTTCTCCCCTATCTCCTATGGTGTCATATTGTCACATTTATTTTCCTTACATTTTTAGTGCAGTCAGAAACCCTTTTTTTATTTGAAGACAAATGTTCCAAACTGGCAAGTATGTAATGGTTGACTGGGTACTGCAATTTCAAAACCAGTGAGGTAGTCCTCTACCTAGTTAACACTGTTGTTTTGCAAGCATGCAAGGAAAGGCTGGTGGAAAACTGCAACGTCTGTGAGTTATTATAATATGCTCAATTGAACATATTGCAATTCTTGCAAAGAAACTGCGTTTACATAGTTCTTCTTCATGCTGAGAAACAAGATTTCTTAGCATAGTATCTTTTGTGAAACATAAAATGGAAAAGAGCATATGGTTATGTAAAGGATAGTTAATCTGGTTGCTCATCTCAGACATGACAAATGAGGGTATAAGATCCAGTGAAGTATTCACGTTCTTCAGCCAATAAATCTAAGTTGTCTTTCTGCTGCTAGAGTAGACTGAGAGCAGCTGAAGCAGGTTCTCTATACTAAGCATAGAAGGTTCCCTAAGTAAGAGCACTGGGACCATCCATGTGGGATAGCTGTGGTTACAGAACGGGGGCAACAGAGAACAAACCAACCAGTGATAGCAGGACCAGAGACTTTTCATAGAAGGCATTTTGGATTTGTTTTCAAGTGACGTAGGATGTTGAGGTGCCACATTTTTCTTCTTGTAAATAAGATGATCATTCTGGCTTCCTTTCCCTCAATATTGTAGCTGTTAGAACGGGGCTAGACTACAGACCAAAAAGAGAAGTATTTCTGGGGTTTTTTACATCATAATTTTCTCTTACACCACTGATTTTCTATTTGGTCATTACTGTAATTTGTCTTCCATCTGGTCCTTAGTTCTGGGAAAAAAATCTACTTCTTTGAAAAGATGAGGAAAGGAATGACCATGTCTTGATGCATTCTGACTTTTCCTATTCAAAGCTGTAAGAAGCTACTAGCATAATTTTTAAATGCCTGATGATCTTCAGCATCCCCAGTTAAAAAGCACATCCTCTATGGCAGTATGTGAAACCACACTCAGAGTTAGTAAATATATGCTACAGCCATTATCTTTCCAAAATTTATCTTCCGTTTTCACTCTAAATACTTTTGCTAAGTGGAAAAAGAATGGTCAAAGGAAAACGAGCATCTGTTATCCAGATATCAAACTCAAATGCAGCCAAAAATGATCCTCTGGCTTTCAATGTTGAAGGAAAATATAACTACATCATGTGTTAGCAGTTGGAGGGGGTATGAAAGGGAAGCTACTTAGCAAAACCAAGTGAACTAATGGAAAACTATGAAATCTTTTAATACTCAAAATATGTATTTTTAAGAAATGTAATAGAGTTGGATAATTTTCAAATAAGTGAATATGACTGTGTGAATGGCTATTTTCCAAACAAGATTTCTGAGAACAGGAAATACCTTTTGTCACTTTAGTAAACTTTCATCCTCAGTGCACAATGAGGGAAGAGACTGTCATGCTAAATTTAAACTAAACCATCCCCATTTGATCTGGCAGCTTGTGGGTAGGCAAAGAACCCTAATCTTCCAAGGTGAAAGTAGGGTAACCAAACTTAAAAACGCCATTCCCAAGTGAGCCTGTTGCTCATCTTAGCAGGAGTTGCTTTATATTAAAAGGGTTTATTCTGAAATCATTGGTACCAAGTCCTACATTCTTTTGTCCCAATAGCACTGCTGAGGACAAAGGAAGTGCACCATATAAAATCAATACCATGTAAATAATTAATTTACTGCATGTTGTACTACTTGCTCAAAAGGACATAAGATTTTTGTAGTTAGAACACTCACTTCCATTGTACTCAGTCTAAATTCTAAATAAAAAATACCACCTTTCTACTAATTTCACTGGATGTCAGATCACTCTTTAACTCAGCAGAGTCATGCCTGTTAATCATAGAGCAAACTAGCTCAAAGCAAGCAAACATCTGATAAAAAGATAAACAAGATTTTAATGATTTTTTTCATGATTTTTAAGAGTTCAGAATTCACTCAGGTCATCAGCCAGAAAACTGACATTCAGAGGCCTTGCATCTCTTTTAAACACATGCTTAATATTTTATTTTAAAATACAAACAAAACACTGTCTAGAAATACACAAAACGAACCAGGGTATTCTTAGATAAAACATTCTTATATATAATTTCTTTAAAAAGAATACATTGTGTCACTGAGGAAAACACCAAACTAAAAAATAAAAGAAATGCTGCTCCCCTCACCTCACCTTATTTTTGACCTAGTATAATTATAGCTACAAATAACACTTCAATGGCTAGATGGTTTACAAAATTTTAATATTTATTTTCAGCATGTTTTTCTTGAGCAAGAGGTAGCTTTCTTTGTACAGTCACTTTAACTACAATTATGTTCCCTCATTAGTTTAAATGGATTAACATGTTAACAGGAGGTAAAGACTGTTTTAAGAGAAAGTAAGCAAGGTGGTAGTGAAAACTGGTAGCAAGAATTGCTACTTTTAGGTATATTTACTTTGCATTTTCAGTGTCTAATATACCAATAATTAATAGTCCTTATTTAGCTCACTTTTAGGAACATAAAACCCAGTATCTACAGAACAGCACCCTTAGCTGAATTTCACTGCAAGTGATCATCAATACCTAAAAAAATCAAAAGCACTTGGTGACCATATAAATATCCTTTTAAAGAAACACTTCCAGATTGCCTTGAATTAGAATGTCATGTTAAGATCACTTTATCTTACATGAGTATATTTAACAAGTTACCTGGGAATTGGGGAAAGTTTCAGCTCTTTTTTGTTCAAAAGAACGTATTTTAGCTTCACTCATCTTATCTGAGTCTGCAAAAATATAATGTCTAGGCGAGTACGACTCTGACAAACAGCTAAGTAACCTCAGTATTTCTGTTGTGTGCCCACCTGTAAAAACAAAACAAACTGCAGTTAGTATATGAGAAATTTTGTAACTTTTCATTTCTTCAGCTGAATCTGCCACTATTCCTTTTAAAAAGTGTTAGTACAACTACTGTCAGTGACGCTCTTCTGAGAGTAGAGGATTCAAACTGAGGATGTTTGAGACTGCTTTAGTAAGGTGGAGACAGTTAAGCTCCCACTGAAGCTGTATTGATGGACATTTCTCAGCAGGGGCTGCGCTATTGCAGCTCATCATACTGAAATCAGCTGGGCAGCAGTTTCACTCTGCAGCCACTCCAGTGTGGGTGCTGACAGAACAAACAGTCCTGCTCCAGCGGGGTGCTCTGACCACTGCCCTTGAGCGGGTGTTCACAGCCTTCCGACTGCCAGGTCACTTGGGTCAGGGAGCTAAAATGGCACCAAACTGGAGAGAAGGAAAGGGTGTACTTGCTGTGCTTTTTGGGAGCTGGGTTAATGTGGGTTTTTTTGTCATTTGAGCCTCCTGAACTGCAGTTACAGGAATACTGCAACAGGGAAAGGGGGAGAAGGAAGATGTACACAGGTGAAGTGGAGTGGGCTCACCTTTTATCTGTTGGACTGGATCAATTAACAACTGCACCTGTATGTGCATAAGCATTTGCTGGGTGTGTTACTTTTTCCCTCTGCTGGCAGTTGCAGACCAAAACAGTAAACTAAATGTATTCCTACTACCTCCTGTTGTCCACTGTCACAAAGCCCCTAAGAGACCCCTTTATCCAGGTGATGCATTTGTAGCCAGTGAACAACTGACAAGCAAGGTGAGCTACACTGTGGCCTTACAAATGAGAGCTTGCCACTTTTGCACACAATTTCATGCTACATTTTTCAAATGTTTGAAGAAATTTTCTTGTGAGTGATGTTGAAGGTTTCACAAATTCTAAAGCAATTATCTGAGCATTCACATAAAAGTAGGAGATTCCTACTTTAAAAACTCTCAGATAGGCTTGAATATCATGTGACTCTTAACTGGCATGAATTATTTCACCTGGTAAGCTTATGTATAGTAAAAGTGTTCTTTTAATATGGACAAACCAGATTCCAAATGACCAAAGGAAAACAAGTACATTTCCAATCCTAATGGAAGTAAAGATGATCTGAAGAACTACAAAACTGCTAGTGAATCTCAGATTGCAGAAAGATCCTGGGATTATTTGGTGCAAAACCCAAAGGGATACTCAGGCGATGAAACCAAAGCTGGCCTGGATTTGTCAACTGTAAATTTTCAAAATTACTTTTTGGGGCAAATTAATTGTCCTGCAGCTTTGGGGAGGAGGCACCAAGGAGCAGCAGATGTGCGTGCCCTCTTAGCCTGGAGTGACACTTGCACTGCTTCGGACCGGCCCCACTGAGACTCCTGCGAGTACATCAGAGCGCGGTTTGGGTACACTAGAAAATGCCACGTATGGTATGTGAGGGGTGTGCCGGTCTGCGGAAAGCCGAGCCCTGCACCCCATCAGGGCCGTTCTGTCAGACGACGGAGCAGCCGCACAGCTCAGTCCTGCGCACTTTACCGACACATTCGTCTCTTCGGTGAAATGCGGTGGGAGGGAAAGGTTCTGAAACCGAACTGCCAGACACAAACGTGGCCCAAAATGCCGCAGTTGGTGAAGCAGCCTAAAAATTTCTCAAAGAACAGAAAATCCCGAAGACAGGCAGCGGCCCAGGGGGCACCCAGTACGAGCCGCCGCGACTACAGCTCCCGGCACGCCCCGGGGCGTGCATACGGCCGCCGCACTGCATGCCGGGACTCGTAGTTTCAGGAGTCCGGCGCGGCCGCTCCGCGGCGCCACCCGCTCCCGTCTGCAGCGATCCCCACTCACCGGAGCCGGCCACCACCAGCAGACTAAGCGGAGGTGTCGGCCGGCTGCAGCGCCTCCTGGCCAGGAGCGCCAGCGGGACGAGCAGTAAGGGGAGGAGGATGAGGAGAGAGACAGGCTGCAGGAGCTCCATGCCACGGCCGCGGCTACCCCGCCGCGCACAGAGGCGGTGATGGCGCCTCCCCTGTACGGCGGCCGGCGCAGTTCAAACCTCCACGCGTGGCGAACGCGGGGGTGGCGCCGGGGGTGGCGTGGGGCTGGTGTTGATAAGGGGCTACTGTGTGTGGGGTCCGGGTATGCGGGCTTTGTTCTCTCCGAATGAGTGTGGGCTGTGTGTTCCCCGTGGCTGCGGGCGCTGTTCTCTCCGAATGAGTGCGGGCTGTGTGTTCCCCGTGGCTGCGGGCTCTGCGCTCCCCGCTCCTGCCAGTGGGGTCCCGGCGCTCCGAGGTTCCCCCGTGCGGGAGCGGGGACAGGAGGCGCGGCCCCAGAGCCCCGCAGGGGCTGCGCTGAAAGAGGTCGAAGTGCCCCAATCCACCTGTAAACCGAGACGTGCGTGCCGAACCACGTGCCCTGGGGCTGAGGCAATGAGTCCTGCAGGAATTTGGAGGCATGCGCAGCGCTGATCCAGGTATGTATGCTTGTATGCAGCTGGAATTTTACAATGCCCACGATAATTCACAAAATGAAGAATATTAACATTTCGCTGCCTGTCGTGAGTCTCGTTTTCATTCATTGTAATGCTTTGGCTTTTTCAGGAAGAAGCATGCACCGACAGATCAGCACTCTTTTCATCCCTGTCAGCATCCGCTCTTTGTTTGGGAGATAGCGATGATTCAGCTACTGGACTAATCTCAGATGAGATATGTGTTTGCTAAAAAGAGTAAGATATTGCATTTTATGATTATGAAAGAGTTTGTTCATCACTGTCCTTAAATTATCGGCCAGGGAACAAGGCCTTCCTCTTGGCCATTATTCAGGAGTAATGAACTCTGGAACTTTATGGAGAGCTTTGACTCCAGTGCTTCATGGGCTGAGTTGTCACACATGAAGTGTGACAGCTGTGCACTTGTACCTCAAGTGCACAAACACAATAGATTACACACATTGCAATTCTGCATCTGCCTGCCATGGTTTTTCTGGCTGTTTTTTTCCCCTCTTATTCATTGTGAACAAAATCGACTTTCTGTATCCCTACTGGCTTTGGAAGCTGACTGTTTCTCACTTTTAACAAAACCATTCCAGTTGTGAGTTCAGTGGTTATTGTATAACATACAAGTAAAAGATACACATTCTAGCTATCCTTTCTCATCTTACCATCTGGAGTAAAGGGAAGCTTTCTGATTCACGCCTCACAGTTCTACAGATTATGTTTTTTTCTTTATATCAGCGTAATGTATAATTTTGCAGTTGTTTTACACAGAGACTATTAAAAATAATACTGCCATGGTTAAACTTGTCTTCCACCCAAATGAGTAACCTCACAAAAATATTCCATTGCCTAATCATTGTTGACATTTGAAAGTAAAATGGTTTTAATTAATAGTTCTGTTGATGATGCGTGAATTTCAAAAATTCTTTTTGATTTCCACTTAATTAGCTTCATAGGGACAATAGAGATGCAAGTCTCTCAATGAGAGAAGAAGGAGAGTTCCACGTCCCTTTTGGAACATAAATTACCATGTTAAAACAAGACAGTAAGGTCTATAGACAATTTAAGTATTAATTTTGTTTATGGTGATCTTTTTTCTCTCTTGTACTTTCTTCAGTGAAAATAATGTCATTGATGTAAAATTTAGCCCAGTTGCCACAGCGAGTGTAGCTAGCAATTGTTTTGTTTTTTTCAAGATTTTTCTAAGAGTTTTGCTCTTATTTTTTCTTAAAGAACTGCTTTTTAGTAGGCATTTTATTCCAAGGAACAGTCCTGAAAAGTCAGCAGCAAGGAATGATATAAAAAGTTTCAACTTCTTTTCTCCATTTCATGTTATTTCTTCTGTATGTACATATATAGAATTCTTCTGTAAAGCTGTTTGGTGAAATGAGTGAAAAAGTGACCTAAAACCACTAAAGCTGGATGATTATTTTTATTTGGTTGTGTTTTTTTTGCTAGGCAAGTTATTTAAAAACAAGAGGAAAAATAAGAGTGATACATACAAGAAAATACCTGTTCTTTGGAGTAGAAGACTGAGGATCTGAGAGTTCCTTGGATGCATAGCCAAGTTCCTGACTTTCAAGGAGTCTAAAAAGCTTACCAGCGAGTTTGTCTCATAAAATCCTACAAGTGCTTGAAATCTTCTAACACATTGTTAATTCTGCTAGAGTAAGGGATTTAGCTTTCAAGTAGTGAACACAAAAGATTGCAAGGCTTGAGGGAAGAGTCAGAGCTTGGTAAAATGGGTTAAAATAATGAAAGACTGAAGCAACAATCTGCAACCTAGTTGCAATAAAGTTTTGTGGATTTTTTTTTTCTCCTTTGTGAAAACTGAGTAGAGCTCATGAACATCCCATATGCAGCATAATATTGCTAATTATGCCTTATCTCAGTAGGACATAGGTGTGTTTGTGTTTTTTTCATCATAGCTACTCACTACTCTCCTGATAGGATGTTCTTGGACCTGGGAGACTTGAGTCCAAAAGCTGTAACAGTCACAGATGATGCAGTTGCTCCAACTCCTTCACTGTGCCGTGTGCTCAGCAGTCAGTTCTGACCTGAGAAGTGCCTTGAGAATTCTTTGTCTCTGCAGCAGACATCTGTGTGAAAGTTAATCTGAAAAGCAGCAGCTCTCCCAAAGTTTAGCACAACACAGTCACATTAACTAAGTAATATGAAACAGGTGAAGTATAGGACTTCTGTGAGGAAGGCAGTGACTAGTGCTGGACACTGCTCTGTAGTCTGCAAAATCAATAATACTGCAAATGACTGTGTGACCTGTCTGTTTGGGAGGAAGCAATGCACTTGGTCCGAAAAGTCATTCGGCAGAAGGTGATGCAAGTGCAGTAATTACAGGGGCTGCCTCTGGTCCTCTGCTGCTATGCAGGAAGCTAGCTTTAAACTTTTTTACTGACAGAGAAATAAACCACACTTCAAATAATTGGTCACTGTTGTTCAACTCTGCAACTCTTGAATAGGAAAAATTAGGTACAGTATTTTTCCCATGTACCACTTGTGAGACAGCCTTCCAAAGAGAACCCTGCTGCTATCCTTTTTCTGTGTGGAAGCTTACTAGTACATCTGTTTCATGTCTCCTTTGAAAGTTACACTGGTGGGTACTAAATGAAACTGAGGAAAAGTCACTTCTTTTGTTTCAGTTTCTTATGTCTCCAAGAGGAAAGGCTGTAATTGGTATATAAAAAAATTATTTTTTCCTGAAATGAAATGTAAGTAGCTTTGTGCTTCTGACAGTAATTCCCTTTCTGACATTCCACTTGTAAGTGATCTGACTTTAACTGTTAAACAAGAGTCTTCCCATGCAACTGAAATGCACCTTATATTCATGATTTCTTAACTGGCACTTTGAATAATTGTGATGTTTGGAGTATTTGCCTTCTAATTATGAATGCTAAAATTAGACCTATGAACAAGAGTGATGTTGTTTGCTTAAATGAGGTAATTTTGTCTTGTTCTGGCTTAGGGTGTAGCTCCATAACAGTTGCATCAGCACAACTGAGGGGTAAACTAGCAAAATGGTGGAAGGAATTGTGTGAGGAAAAGGGCAGGAATTGCTTAGTCAGGCTTTGCTACTGGAAAAAAATAGTAATGTGGAACCATTTATCGTATTAAACCTCGGTCATTTATTTCATGCATTTAAATATTTTTCATAGTTTCCGCATGATATTTTCATGGAAGCAATTTGCAAAAACAGATACATAAGTAAACTTTATTTTCTGCAAGAAATTTTTTTTTTTTTGTGCCTGTAGTGTTTTTAGAAACATTAAGTGCAGTGATATTATGCTGTTTCATTAGACAAAACCTGAAGACTTCTGGCTGGATTTCTCATGATTGTCTTTTAATATTTGAAGGGCAAGTTGTGTCTAGAAAACTCTAAAAGAGTAACAACATCATAAGTGTTGTAAAAAGTTTTGGTTTTCGGAAGGAAAGGAATTTTTAATTAAATTGGTGGACTAGACTATTTGGGATCAACGGGGAACATGATGAAGCAGGCAGCTGATAAATATCAAAGCTACTGGCTGACCTCACTTGAAGGCAGAATTAGAATGTTATCAGAGCCAGTCTGTGCCAAAATTTGTCCCTTGTAGCAGCAGTTACTTTCAATTACTTTGGGCCAAGTGCAGTTTCACTTTCTTATGAGTCATTAGAATTATAGGAATGTCATCTTAGAAGTCCTGATTTGTATTTGTAATCAATAATAGCTGTAATATTTATGTTAACATTTTGGTTAGTGCTGTGCTTCCTGGTATAATGGCACTTCTTGTATATATTGAAGATGAGTTTCATTTGTTTAGATACAAAGATACAGCACTTGCAAACAAATAATACTTGTGTTAAATAGGCAAACAAGTGGAACTAAATTCCCTAAATCATGAGATTCAGTTCATATTAAAAGTTCCAAAAATTTCATTTTTTTCCCATTCACATTTGCTGTTCTTTCATTTTAATTTTCAGTGACAGCAAAATGGCTGTGAATTTACAATAATTCAAGATGTAAAGTATCCTTCCCTCCTACTGTTTAAACATTTCCTGCTTGTTGGCAGTGTTAACTTTTCTGTATATAGTTTTTGGAAGTGGGCGAGGAGGTTGTTTTTAGAAATTTGTTTGGGTATAAATACCATGTACGAATTTAGAGTCAAAGTAGCAATTTGTAGGGAAAATGTTTTCTCTAACAGGCATGAGCCACAGTGCTAGCAGGTGTTCTTTAACCTACTGCATCTGAGAACATGTGTGGGGGGCTGGTGTGTGTGTCCTTCGTGACACAAGGTTTGGTAACTGTTTGGGTGCATTTTGAGTGTGCTTTTAGAAAGCAAGGACTTTGTAGTAGACAGCACCAAAATTACATAATGCAACTTGTTGTAATTACTGGGTAGCATGTTCAGGGAGCAGTTCCTGTAACATAATGTAAAATAATACTCTTCTGTCTATTCAGGCCAGGAGAAAGAGACTGCTGTTATACTTAAAAGTACTGAGTGTCCTGGAAGTCTCTTGGGTGCCCCAGGCCACTGAGTCTGTAAAAATAAGGCCTTTTTTTAAAGTACTCCTAAAAATAGGTTTAAGGTCTGATATTAATCTCTTGGAAATATATCTTCAGATCTGCAATGTTAAATTAAATTTGCAGGGTACCTGGAGGTTAGCATGCAGGATTCTCTACATATTCACTGCTGCTTTTTGACTGGGGTTTTCCTGATCTTTCCGTGTAAGCATCTGCAAGGAGGATGAGGAGAAATGCGCATTTGTTTAGCATTTCCTGGATTCCTGATGTCAGAAAACTGGCCATTGCTTGTGCAGAGAGATAGCCTTGTCCCATCTGTCAGCTTGTTTCTGTGCGTAGCTCTTCCTCTCAGACTGAAAACAAGGTAGTTGTGGGGCCACTGCTGCTGTCTCAGGTCATCTTCTGAATTTCAGTGCTCAGCCCTCAGCACTCATAGGCTTGAGAAAAGGGTGTCTCGCCCTTCTGTGCTCTCTACATTCTCTCCTTGCAAGCATACAAAATGCAGCAGAACTGACAGCCTCCACTGTAAGGACAGGTTCCCAAGTTGAAAGTGAGGACAATTTTATGAGCTGTTTTAGGTTTCTAAAGGTCTAGCATTGAATTAATGACACGCTGGAGCTGGAAAATGCTGGTCATATAAAAAGAGAGGCGAAGGTGTGTTCTGGTCTTGCTTACAATCCCTTTGATTTTCTTTTCCTCCTATTCTCCCTTTTTTTTTTTTTTTTTTTTAAGTGCCATTTTGTTTAAAACAAACAACAACAGTTGTTTTGGGTAGGCTGCCAAATAGGGCTGTAGGTTTGGGGATTTGACCAAGTCCTATGAAAGTCAATTGAATGTAATGACCCCACTAGTTCTCAATGGAGAAAAATTGAATTCTTTGTAGAGTTAGCAAGGGCTTCCAAAGCTATCTTATTTATTTATTTTAATTTCTGTATGTTTGTGTATGTCTTGCAACACAAAATATTAAAATTTTGAAATTCCTATTTCTTTAGTTAAAAATACGTACAGTGTCAAGCACAGCAAACCCTATTAAGAAACAGCTGACAGTTAAAAGTTCAGCTGTAGCCAATATGGCCAATATTGTCTTCTTCACTGTACTTCAGCAGTCTTTACATGATAACATCACATTTAAAAACAGATACCCCTCACTTACATTTTTTCATCAACCACAGGTGATATGTAACACTGTTCTATGTTTGACAGTGCAAGAAAAGTCCTTGCCTATATTACAGTTTAAATGAATGTTAGGAAATTTTAAATGATTTGCATTAGTTACTGTGAATTTAATGCATTGTTAAGGTGTCAAGAGAGTTAGCTGGTCAATTCCCATGGCTGTGAATTAAACAGTGATAATGAGACAATTGCTTAGTTAAGTTATGGTATTAATTATTTCACTGAGTTGTGATTAATAAATTACTGAAAAGAAAAAATGTTACAAACGTGGAAACACAAGTTTTTATGGCAGCTTCCAATTTACTAATGATGACCAAACTCAAATAAATAATAGAAATTATTTCCAAAGAGGGATCTTACAAGTGATTTTATACTCTCGTTAGAATACTCTGAAGAAAAAAGATGTTGTCTTTTTGATTGTACCTTTTGTGTTTGAGGAGTACAATTGTAAATGCGAGCAATTCTTAAGTAGCTAGGAGTCAAGCCAAGAGCTTTTATAAGTCTTGATTTTTTTTGATTTTTTTTAAAATTTGACTTAATTGGTGAACTGTTTGTAATGTATAGTGCAATCACCTTTAAAGAGTATTGTGCATGCCAAGAGAAAAACAAGTTTGTCCAAAATGAAACTGAAGAGTTACTGCCTTGTAACCTTCTCCTTTTGTGGTGTGTTCTGGAGTTAGGAATTAGATAATGATAAGTCTTGATTCCTCTAACTTCTAGTGGTGATTGGGAAAGAAGCACAGTGTTCTCATCCAGATTATTTATTGTTACAACATAAAGGAGTTCTTTGGGACAGGTATTAGGCACAAGTCAAATGAAAAGACCGTTCCTGTTCTAAGGGGATCTATTGGAATATGATCTTTTTTAAATAAAGAATAATTACACAATGTGTAGAGCATTATCTGCTCCAGCACCTGGCTTCAAGTATTTTCCTCTAGGATATTGTGACATAGAAGAATTTGTTTGGTGCCCATTTGGCCTGTATACATGAGCATCAAATCTATTGGATTCTGAACACTGTGGTCTTGATGCATGAAATGCCTGGCGCATCCAGTGAGACAGAGAAGTCCAGTTTAACACTTAGTGCATATGTGTGGAGTACAGTCTGTCCAGAACACAGCTGACTTGTGCACTGCAGAACAGGGCATTGGACTAGAACAGCTTGGTCTGCATATATGCAGGTACTGCTGCCCAAGATGCCTTGAATGGTAAAGTTTCCACTTTCAGTGGTGAGATTCCTGTTTCCACTGGAGCGTATTTTCCACACAGAAAATGAGGACATCGCCAGAGGCACTCCAGATGTGGAATGTCCCTTATTCAGCAAATCAAATGAACAGGTGCTGAAATGTTGGCTCTTCAAGTAGTCCCAGTAGAGTTATTACAGAAAAGTGTGTATGTTTACAACAAAATAATAATAAGTGGGCAGCACTGGAAAAATGCCCAAACACAATAAAGATTTTCTAAGTAGTGTATATCACAATGCAATTTTTCTGCAATTTATTCAGTTAGTATATTTTGTGCAATTCACAAGCTGACTTTTCAATCCACTTATAATGTTTGCATGGTACGTTTTCATGGTGAAATTCTTCCTCTTTAGCATTTTTTCATATGTATTTTATATATGTAATATAATATCTATCACAGATACAATTAAGATACCATATATATCACATATATGATTAGGATTATTTTTGTATTTTCCTGATTTTTAGTTATTCTTAGGTTTTATATTCAGTCAGAGTGAGTGTTACTCATCAGCAGAAATGTATGGTGTTGAATAGCAGCATTGGCAGTAGAAACCTAAATAAAGTTCCCCACTTGATTGGGAAGGCAAGCTTTATTTCTGTGTTTTAGCACCAGTGTATTTAATATAGATTCTTATATTTTTGTATGTTTCTTACCAGGATTGTTGTCTTATATCTTAAGTTTGAAAGCTGACAGTATAGAGCATGATCTCCTTCCTATGGCTAGAATTGCACAGAGAGACAGAAATATGTCTGGATGAATTAACATGCAGATCACGGCTTTAGAGGAGGGGACAAATCATTCCTGATATCAATGGAGACTAAGAATTAAACTCTAGGTAAGAATCTGTAATAGAGCCAATACAAAATTTGAAAATATTTACAGTATTAACAAGTAGTGCTGCTAAAAGCAGGGTGTTTGCTGGTATTCATTATCAGCAATAAAAGAAAAATGAGTAACACATTCTAGGGCTCCTAAATTGACAAAATTATGACACAAAATATATTTCGTTTTGAAACAATGTATTATACCACTTTAATATTTATCCCCAAAATATGAAATTAAAAAGCTTTAATATTAAAGATGTATTAGTTTTAAAATAATGTTTTTTCTGAAAAATATACAATTATTACAAGTATTACCGGGCACTATATTTGAGAACTGTGTGGAAAACAATTTCTTGTTTTCTTATTCAGGTTTTTTTTGATGGCTTTCAAGAAGATATAGACATATATAAAGTGAGTGTGCACCAGGTTTTGTTGTTTCCTGGTGCTGCAAAGTAATTTTCCTTCCTTGTTTCTTCAAGGTTTTCATAGACCAACAGAGGATCAGAAAATCACTAAAAATGATGTGAAAAATGTTGCCAAAAATCTTAAAAATTGACAGAACTTTCAGAGGAAATTATACTGTCTGGAGAAGGTACTTATTAACCTTCTCAGGCTAGCGTATCTGCCATTAAAATATCCTTATAAACCATTGTTTCCATGCTGTGGTGTGTGCTGAAGGAGGCATAGTTAAATGCTGTGCAGCTGCTATGGCATGTGCCAAAGTTTAGACTGAGCTAAGTGAGGCTTGGAAGCTATCTTTAGAATACAGATGAGTGATACCATCCCAAGCATGTGCTGCCTTTTTACCTGAAAATGTGATGCTATCACATAAAATAACAAGTATCAACAAGCCCTATTTTGTTCTCTACTTGAATTATGCTGATTTCAATTATCAGTCAGAACATTAAAAAATGGATTGCTTTCTGGTCCTTTGCATGTTGAATTGTTGGGAAATAATTTCTTTGGTTTTTTTCAGTGCTTGGCACCAATTTCATCCTTTTCAATTGTATGCCATTACAAAGTACATCTTCTTCCATTTTCTGCTGTTTTGGCATCATAAAATTCTAGTCACTACCCGGTTCTTGTTGCTAAGAGCCTTGACTCACAAGGCAAAGGGAAATATGCGGCTGTGAAGAAAAGAATTGCTATTATTTCAGACTTCCTCCTGCTTCTTCTGGTGTGCTCCATGTTGGAGGTTAGGGAACCAAGATGTTGTGTTAATCTCAGAGCAATCTTGTTTAAACCTTTGGGACCAAAATGCTTTCTAAACCTTCAGTTTGCAGATCCCAAAGATGCACCCAGGGAGAGCCAGGCCACATTTAACAAAACTACAGTACTGCCTCTGCTATATTCCTTTGTGCAGGAACATCAGAGGAAGGAAAATTTATGGAGGAATGTGAGGTGGACGGGGAGGAAGAAAATAAAGTGACAGAAAATGAGAAGGTGATAAGAAAATAGACTTATAAAGTGGAAGACAGGAAATAGAGGAGACAGAATGACCTGGGGAAAAAAAAAAGAGAGAGATGGCTTTCCTGTGAGTTCTGTGGATCATACTCAGCACATCTGTCTTAATGTGGTTGATGTTTTGTCATAATGCTGACATCAGTGCATCAGTGTAGTGGTGTTTAATGCAGCACAGTAAACTCTCAATGTGCTGTTTTACAGATCCTCAATAGCTTCTGGATGGTTATTATCAGGACAATAACACCAATAAAGAGGGTAATTCTGCAGGTGAGGTGTAAATAGATGAAAGATACATCAGAGAGATAAATGGAGAAGACAGAAGAACTGGAAGAAAACTGAAGAAGGGACAGGAAGAGGTTCGTGAACAGACAGCTTTCCAGAAACAAGCCTTTGTTCTATTACGGACAGTAAGTACTACTGGCAGAAATGCTATCTGCAGTGGGGAGGTGACACAGCTAGGAAAGCTAAACTGACCTCAGATGAAAAACAGGGTGTGCTTAGAGGAAGTAAACTAAGCAGGGAAAAGCAAAGGTACATTGCTTCCTAAAAACGTGATAGGATATGTTACAGTGACCTGTGCTGGAAAGGTAACACACGCATTCTGTAGCACTTGATCTGAGTAGCTGTAACACAGTATGCATCAACTCACAAAACATTTCTGCTGTTTGGAAAATGAAGATAACACTTTTCCTCTAGGGAAGCATACAGCTCAGCAATTGTTAACTGGGTACCTGCAGGGTGTTTGAAAAAAAACCCAAAACAACAAAGCACACAGTTGTTTTTTTTCTCTATGCAATTTTTTATTTTTTTTGAGAGGGAGGATTTTTAAGAAATTGAATATTTTTTTCCATTTTCCATTCACCATTATTCTGCTATTTTTTCAACTTTTTTTTTTTTTTTTGACTAAACCTAAATACAGATCCCTTCTTTTCAGTTTCCTCTTTTTAGTCTTTCTGAATTAAATGCTGCAATATTAGCTGCCTACAGTTCCTGTGATTGGACTCCATGGGTGGCCTGAGTAATTTTCAGACAATAGAGCTGGTTCTTTTCTCACTCACACCAGTGTACCTCGTTGGCTTCAGTGGAGTTACTCTTGATTCACAACATTGTAAAAGAAGAATTGTGTTTGCTCTTTCATATGTTCTTTAATCTCCATTATATTTTTGCTTACATGTATAATTGATTTTCTAGGAATATCTCTTGCTGCTGACAGGTAGACCTAGGAACTTCCTAAGACAGAAATAAATGTAAGCATTTTTTAGGTCACTGAATTCAGTCTACTGTTTCTACAACACCATGTTACATAATGTCTTTCATAAACTACTCATACTTTAAACATTCATTAAGACTCTTCTTACTACAGTGGGTAAATTCAGAAAGAAAGGTTAGTTATGTCCTGTGTAAGTTTAAAACCACAACTGAAATAATTTTCAAATGCTCTAAAAGTATTTTCCTTTCTCACGTCTCTCACTTTTCAGTACAGCAACCACGATAAAGGCTTCATTCTTGGCAGAAGGAGGCTCAGCTCTGGGAAAGCAGAGTTCTGAAATTACAGGCATACTTTAGAAAGGTTACTGTGTATTTTTCTATTCACGGTCACATCCCTCTTGCAGATTTTAGTGGGAGCAGTCATCTGACAACAAATTTTTACCATACCTGAGGTGCCACTCTGAAAGTAATTCCAGAAGGAGATGGGTATGGAACAGGTGTGTACAACTTGGCTGAGGATGGATTACTGCAGACTTTGACTTACTTAAGTTGGGCTGCCTTCTCTTTACCACCCTGTCATGGCAAACCCCACCCATTTTATCCAGATTTGTTCCTCGTTTGTGAAATTACTGGGTCTAATTGACATGAAGCTGAAAACCATCAATATAATCAAGAAGTTGAATTGTAATTAAAGGATAGATAAAAAGCAGAGCCCAATTTTTTTCTTACATAGTGTAAATGTGATGATTCAGCTGAAGCCAATGAAATTATACTGCTCCCTGCAAGTGTTACTGTGATACATCCCTGTTTTTCCTACTTTACAGTCTTTCATCATATGTGCCCTCTGTTGACGTGGAATATAATGTTTTTTGCCCTGTGTTGCTAAATATCTGTTCTTCAACTCACCTTACCAAGGCTAGTGCTGGTACTTCCCTTTTGAACCTTGTCCTCAGAAGTTGCAGTTGTTACTGAGGAAGTTCTTGACAGTTGCCATTTGGCAGTGGTGACTTTGGTTTGCAGGAGCTGGGCAGTGGTGGCTGCACATCACAAGGGAGGGAGGAAGAAGTATGTTAGTTGTGAAGGCCAAACTGTGGTCACTCTGTAGCAGCCAGCTGACTGTGATACTGCTCTGGTGACTGTTGATTCCACCTTTTGCCTACTCTATTTCTGATGCAGCAAAAGGTGCACCAGTTGCATCATGCAAGTGCAGTAAGCCTTATACCTTTAGGACTTGCTGAAAATGCTCAAAGTAATTGTGTGGTATGTTCATGCAACACGTTGTAGGAGTGGTAGAGTACTCTCTTGATTTTGTTGGAATTACATTGCATACGCAATACGGACCTAGTGTGTTTGCTCTCAGACTGCTGGACATGGGACATCCAAGGTGAGGCTGCTGCATGTATAAAATAACATGATGAGATTATTAGGTACCAAGAATCCCACATATACAGACTGTTCTCAAAATTTTCCTGGAGAACACTTGTGGTTGAAAATGAGGGCAGTTGACCAATCTAAGGCAACCTGGATTTATGGTAGCCCTATCTAACCATGTCTACAGGCCTTCCTTCTACTGCACTGCTTTCGTGTCCCCATAGCCAGTACTCTTATATCTGCAAATTTTCTTTATCAAAAGCCTGAGTGACATCCTGCTGTACACTCAAGTGGAGAATAGTTGCCAGTCTGGCATCCTCAGTGCACCACCATTTTCAGCTTTACAGTCAGCAGCTCTCAACCCAGCGTTTGTAGTTGGGTTGTTGAAAGAGAGCATTGGCTCTGGTCATGATCTGCTGCGTGCTCAACAATGTGCTGATCGCAGGCCAAGGAGAGAGCAGTGAGGCAGGTCGGACTAGTTTCTTTCACCCACGCAGCACTGGGCTGAAGGAATTGCTTGGTAAGGCTGTGTGCTACACAGGCCTGATTATGGAGGTTTGCGGAGACTCTGGTTTGTCTTCTAGATGCTTCCTAACCTGTAAGTGCATGATGGTGTTGGGTTGTTTTGAGGCTTAGAGCTCTGATATGTGGTCTCTGGCAGAGTTATCTGTTCAGTTCAAGACATTACTACTCTCATCTGTCTGTTTTACCCTACTGCTAGGTATTACCACACTCTTACAGTGGAAATTCAAGGTCACAGGCTGGCATATTAAAAAACTGCCTACTTTTATTGCTGTGCTCTCCTAGAATGATCATGACCTCAAGCAGTTGAGAGAAATAATATCTTAAAACATAGCAGCTAAATCTGCCAGACCTTCTTGTTCAGAGCCTTTGGTCTTTGGTTCTTAACTATAAGTGGAAAGAGTCCTTGCCAGTGCCTGCACGTCTGAGGACAACCACTCATGCCCTTATTGCCACTGCAGATCCTCTGCCACGCCAGAAATCCACTGCTTGTCCGTATGGAGTACTGGTGTTGTTACAACTTAAAAGGGCAAGTACATATAAAGACACTTCAAAGTCAGTGATACTGTATTAAGCAAAAAGTGAGGGCTCTTCTTTGGAAAGTGAATTACTGAAGAAAAAATTCACTTGGAATTTTTATAATTTATGTCATCTTGAAAGTGGCTTATGATCCCACCATGAAGTTCTTAGGTTTTAGGGGGCTGTCCTGATTCACTAAAAACTGCAGTCATAGTAGAAAAACAGGTTGGAATCTTCATTTACATGAGGAATAAAATTATATCAAAAATGAGATTTTAATCTTAATTCCACTATGAAATTGTGTTGATATGATACTGCTCTCTTTTTTTTTTTTTTTTTCCTGGAATGGAAGGAGACTGGAAGCAGGAACAGCATCTCCACTTGTCTGAGGACAGCTTGTGGAAGGTTTTAAACAAAAATCAGTTTAAAGCTGGTCAATCACAAGTCCACAGGTAGTCAAACTTCAGTAGTTTCAATATTTACACACACACTTATCTGGTGGCTGATTCATATTCAGCAATGGATTAAGCCAGGCTGGCTGGAAACAGTTACGGATTCTAGCAGTGCGCCCTGCCCACCTCCTACAGGTTCCCAGTTCTGCAGCAGGAATGGCTCAATGCCTCGGTAATCAGCACCTGGGTTTCTGCGTTTCGCACGTCGGCGTATTGAGGCAAGGCAACATCAGTTTCTGTTCAGGATTAAGCCATAGCATTCCAGCTGTGGGAGATGTCCTGCATGAGTGATCAGTGTACATGGATAGATAATTTGTCAGCTGCAGGTTAATCTATAGAGTGAGGTATGTATGAGTGCCTTCAACATTATTTTGTTTGAGAGAGGAGAATTTTTAAATTATTGATCTAAAAGGCCAGAAATCCTTAAGAGAAATGTAAAAGGTGGTTTAGGATGTGGATGACAGCAGAAGGATGCCAAGAGGAACAGAGTTATGGCCATTACATTTTCTCCTGGGTAAAATACTAAGTCTACACATCATATTTGTCCGTGTGATTTATTTGTTGGACTTTTCAATACATCAGCTCAAAATTGTAAAATAAAATATAATAAAGCACAACATTAAGTTTAGAAAATAGCAAGTATTGGCAATACCTGCTCTCTGTATGATGGGTGTGTTCGCGCTGATCCTGTGTGTAAATAGATTCCTAGGGCTCGAACGGTCACATCAGCATTTTCCCCGTGATATATTTCAGACAACGGGGCCGTGTAAGTGAAAGGCACAGTGACTGGAGCGTTGCTGGCAGGTGAGCGGCTGTGCTGAACGGGTATCCCCCATCACCCCCCGCCCTGGGGCTGAGCGGACCCGTGCCGGGGGCGGTGGCGGGGCCGCAGCGCTGGTGCCCGAGCCCCGCTCTGCCCCGGGGGCGGCAGGTGGCGGCGGATCGGCCCCTTTAAGGCTCCGGCTGCCGTAACCCGACCCCAGCCGGAGCATCCTGCGCCCCGCAGGGCTGTCCCATCCCCGGTGGCGGCAGCGCTGCAGCCCCTCTACCCCTGCTCGGAGGTGCGGCGGCCGCCGGGCCGGCGGTGCGGGGGCGGTGCGGTCCCTTCCCCCGCCCCGCGGGGCTGCGCGGNGCCAAAAGCCAGCGGCGGCGCGGGGCTCGCTGACAGCGCAGAGCAGCGCGGCTGTGGCGCTGCCCCCGCTGCGGCTCCGCGTGTCGGCGGGGGGGGGGGGGGGGGGG
>VXAU01003096.1:5021-71903 GCA_013399695.1 Formicarius rufipectus
GGAGAGGAGAGGAGAGGAGAGGAGAGGAGAGGAGAGGAGAGAATGTTTCAACTGCAAGGGACCTCCAATGATGATCTAGTCTACCTGCCTGACCATTCCAGGGCCAACCAAAAGGTAAAGTCAGTCATTAAGGGCACTGTCGCTGAAACACTGACAGGCTTGGGACACCAGCTGCCTCTCTAGGGAGTCTGTTGCAGTGCTTGACCACCCTCTTGTTAAAGAAATGGCTCCTAATATAAAGTCTAAACGTCCCCTGATGCCGCTCTTAACTATTCCTACGTGTCCTGTGGATGGATCCCAGGGACAAGAGACCAGTAGCACTCTCACCACTTCCCTTCCTCATGAAGCAGAGGAGGACGCCCCAATGCTAAACACAATGGGACAATCACCGCTTTTGATGGGCTGTCTACTATGTTTACTGCACCACAGGCTGCAGTTTCTCCTTGTGACTGCCAAAGCTCATGCTGACTTACACCAAGCTTAGTATAAAGCAGCACCCCCTCACTGCAGGGCTGCCCTCCAACCACTCCTCTCCCATTTACACTGTGCTTCATCCTTGGTGCAGGATCCAGCATTTCAACTTGTTAACTTTCATCCCATTAATCACAGCCCAGTGCTCCAATCTAGCCAGATCTCTCTGCAAGGCCTCTTGTCCCTCAAAAGAGTCAACACCACCTCTCACTTTGGTATCACCAGCACATTTGCTAATGGTGCCTTCCACACCACCTTGTTTATCAATACGTTGAAGAGAACTGGACCTGGACCTGCACTCTGAGGAACAGCACTGGTGACTGATCATCAGCCAGGTCAGCGCCCCTCATTACAATCCCTTGACCTCTGCTCTTCAGTGCCTCCTCAGCTCTGACCCTTTTAGGATAGGATGCTGCAGGGAGACAGCAAACATTAAAGCAACTGTGAGACATAGGTTATCTAGGTTCCTTGGTATTACAAAAACACAAAATTCACTGAACCAAGTGACATCACAAGTAACATGTAACGTTTGTGACTACAATGAATAAATTTATTCTCATGGCACCAGTAAATTACCCTAATAGCAGCCTAGTTAAACTGAACAGGATTAAGAAACTATAAAATTTACTGTTTCCACTAGAGTAAAATATTAAATATTAATCTATTTTATTAATAGTTGCTATAATTTATCAGCTTTACCATTGCTTAATTTTTATATCTATTACAAGCTAATTTATCATACCAGTTTGTGCCATGAGTGATTTAATTGTCTTTAATAAAACAGCAACTGAAAAAGCAATAAACTGATTTTCTGGCAAGAATATTCAGATGTGATTAAGCTTTAAATAAATAGAAGAGAAATTAAATCTACGATGTAAAAATGGTGGTCAATCTGCAACTACAGTACCTTTAGCAACTGGCATTTCACGGACAATCTAGAAGAAGACAAAGATAATTATATCCTTATTCTATGTAATACTCCCTCAAAAGTTGCACTCTATTTTTACCTCTCAACTTAATTTTCAATGAAGACATACAAAAGAGATGAGCCTGTTAAACAAAATTCACACTTTTGCTGCAACCAAACACACAAAATCGGTGAAGACACATTTATTTTATTCCCTTTTACAGTCATTTCCAAACCTCTGGTGACTTTCTTGTTTCACAGATACTTATTATGAGTTCCTTTTGCTCCAAGAGGAATAACAGTCCTCAGTTCTCTCCTTCACGACACACCCCCTTCCAGAAAGTTTCTTTTTGCTTAACCTTTTTCACTGAATCTGTCTTGTTGGTTAATACAATTAGGAACATAATTTCACCATCTGAACCCAGAGTCACACAGAAAAGGAATGTCTGCCCCATAAGTAGCATAGACATCAACAGACCTAAACAGACGCTAAAAACACATGCCAAGTGCTGTTCTAAATTATTTTAGCCAGCAGTATGTTACTATTGTATTAGATTTCATGTGTCTAAAAAGGTTTTTTTGACACTTCATATATTACGTAATCCTTTAGAAGTTAACTTCTACTCTTCTAAATCTCCTACTAGCAAAATTATCTCAAGAAAGTACTCACAAGCTTAAAAGTTTGTGTATTTTTTCAGCTAAATTACTTGGTCTAACTAGCATACTTTGTCTCCCATCTGTCCTTACATCACACAGCTAAAACAATACTACAATTAAAAGAACAATTCATCTCTTAAATATACTATTTTTGCATCTATGTCACTTTGAGTTGCTGAAATTAACATATAACATTTTCAAAAGTACTTGTTATGACTTAAAACTGATCCTATTGAAGCCTTAGGGTTTAGGCTGGGACAGGACAACCCAAGTTGTGTGTTTAGTCTGGGGACTGAGATGCTGGAAAGCAGTGCCACAGAAAGGGAGCTGGGGGTCCTGGTCAATGGCAAGTTGAATGTTAGTCAGCAGTGCCCTGGCAGCCAGGAGGGCCAACCCTGTCCTGGGGGCATCAGGCACAGCATCACCAGCCAGGTGAGGGAGGGGATTGTCCCGCTCTGCTCTGCACTGGGGTGGCCTCACCTTAAATGTTGTGTACAGTTCTGGGAGCCACAGTGTAAGAAGGATATTAAACCATCAGAGACTGTCCAAAGGAGGGCAACAAAGATGGTGAAGGATCTGGAGGGGAAGCTGTGTGAGGAGCAGCTGAGGTCACTTGGTGTGTTCAGCCTGACGAAGAGGAGACTGGGGGAAGCCCTCAGTGTAGTTACAACTTCCTTGTGAGAAGAGGAGGAGGGGCAGGCACTGATCTCTTCTCAATCCTGACCAGTGACAGGACCTGAGGGAATGGCCTGAAGTTGTGTCAAGGGAGGTTTAGGTTGGATATCAGGAAAACATTCTTCACCCGACGGGGGTTGGGCACTGGACCAGGCTCCCCAGGGAAGTGGTCACAGCTCCAAGCCAGAGAGAGTTCAAGAAGCATTTGGATAATGCTCTGAGGCACATGGTGTGACTCTTGGGGTGTCCTGTGCATGGCTAAGGGTCAGACTTGACGATCCTTGTGGGACCTTCCAACTCAGCATATTCTAAAATTCTATGATTAATTGGAGAGACATTGATTCTAAAAGAAGAAATACAATACCAAAACTAAACCCCTACAGATATTGTGTCTTTTTAATCTAACTCCCATTGAAACTGAATGCTCAGGCAAGAGTTAGGCAGGTAGTAACTTTCAGGTGTACCTAATCAGTTAAGTTCCTTTTTACTGCTGCTCTATGTTGCTGCTGAGCAGAGTATGTAAGACCTGGCTCTCATGCATCTTCTTACGAAAGAGTATTTTACAAGAACAGAAATATCAGTTGTATCTCCTGATGTGTTTGATTCATTACTATGAATGGTAGTTCTGTCACTAGGATGCTCTAGCAAGATTAGGAACATCTTAAGAGCCTATCATGTAACTGGACATGCACGATAGGCATGATGCAAACTCACCTGTAACTTAAAATACTTCCTCTTTTCCTAGACTGTATGCAAAGCAGATTTTGACCAGCTTAAAACCTAACATAACTATTGGAGCAACAGGATAAAGCCCTGAAAATACAGTCTTTACCATGATATGAGTTTAATGCAAATGCAACTCAACAAAAGCCACTTATGAAAATAAGAAAGGTTTATTAAATAAGCCTCCAAAACAGCCTCTGCAAAACCCAAAATCTGAGACCAGAGGTAGCTTTGCTTCCAGATCCAACACAACTTTTGATTTCTCCTGGTTTTGGATCCACCTCCAGATAAAAACGAATATATAACTCTTACTTGTAGTTTATTTCCCAGGTATGCCCATAGCAAATACATGGTAGTTAACATTATTTGGTTTCCTGTGATGGTTAATTTCTTCTTCTAAGGCATATAACAATTCACTATCTCTCCATGTTAGCTTACCAAGACTTACTTCCTTCTACAACTAATTATAGAGAGATAATTGCAAACTTTTTGTAAATTCTTTGCTTAGACTCCAGGAAGTTGTCAACAGAAGCTATTTACACACCTTATAATGATCTTCAGTTGATCTATAAGAATTAAGGGACAGTTCAAACACTATCAGTTTTGTATGTTCACAGAAACTGTAAAAAAGTATGTGAGTAAGTTAGCATGAAGTAAAAGGTATTCCATCTATTATTCTGTTGGTTGTTGGTTTTTTTTTACCCCAGTAACAAATTGTTTTAGTAACTGGGCTACCACTAGAACATAGTAAACACCATGTGAGAGACATATGTCATGTACAGATTTACTAAATATGACTACCTCTGTATCTAGCTCAACTGTAAGAAATACAAAACAGATTAATACTAATAAGATGTTTAAAATCAAATGTTAATCTGGGTTTTTCAAGGTTCATAAACAATAGAAGAAAATATGTAATGGAGTATTTTTGATGGCAACTGGACACACTAAATATATGAGGTGGAACAATTAAAAATCTTCCATTTAAAATGTTGTGCTGCTTTTTGGAAACTTAAGCCAATTAAAGTTCCATGTTCCGAACAGCTCCAGTCAGTTGATATAATCACATTTAGAGGTCTCAAGGTTTTGCATGACTGCATTGCTGCATGGTGGCTTCATATGCAAAGTACTACAATGAAAGAAAAAGAAGAAAAGAACAGTCAGACTGTTTTCACATCTTTAGATATATAATTAGGTCAGACTCTACCTTGTTCCAGTTATTAATGACAGAATAATTTATCTTCTTTCACATTTCAATTGCAGGGAAACAAACCAAATACTGTTTATATGAAATAAATATAGGAAAAAATGTTTATATAAAAATCCTCTAGTAAAACCTACAATTTTTACTTTAGAGTGGTCAGTGTTTGGGCCCATGTCTCAAAATATAACCTACCATTTGTAACTCAGAGCAGTCAGTTTTAGGGATGGGGATTTTAGTTATTTTAATTTCATAGAATTGAGTTTAAGCCATATGCATATTAAAACCACTAAAAACACTGAGAAAATACCTTCTTAAAATGCCCTGGGAAGATTCCATTTGCTGGATCCAAGACAAGAAAGATTGTACTGTTTATCATCTTGACTCAGTGCTTAGGAATCTCCATTTGGTTCTGAGATGAGACAGTGGAAAAAAAAAAAAAGGCAAAACTATCTGGCTTTGGTAACACATCTGGTTCCAGTGTTCTACTGACTACAGCTCTAAAGCCAAAAAGAAAACCAAAAAAAACAAACCAACAAAAAACCAAACCAAACACTGAGAGATTAAAAGAAGCAAAAGCAAGAATACTACGCAATTTCAAAAAAAATGCATTTTGAAAATTCTTTCCTAATAAGCCAAGAACTGTGGCTGTCTAGAAATGAAGAAACATAACAAAACATGTTCTTTCCAGTTTTTACAGCTAGATAGGGTAATGCATACTCCAGGCTCAGGGGTATACATTTAGAAAATGGTCCATTTAGGTAACATTGATAGGTTTATATTTTCTACAATTTCCTGAACTTTCTTAACCACCTTCTCAATAACAAGCACTTGAAACTTTGACAGCAGTCAAATAAGAACAAATTTTATGTCTGTAGATCCTCAACTAATATTGTTTCTCTGTTGGCTTCAATGAAATTACTTCTAAGGCATTTTAAAATACTCCACCATATGTCCTAATTGTTATAAGACATACTTGTCAATACTGTCATCAATATATGTCCTTCAGATTTAACTTGGTGATCTAAATAAAATTGTCAAAGGAATCTTAAACCTGTTTTTCTTAACCTCTTTGCTTCTAACACATGCTTACCACTCTCTGTTCAATCAGAACAAACTGTTTTATCCTATAGTATACAACATGCAACAGCCTGCATGTTTTCAGCCCTATCAGCCCTTTTGTAAATCCTATATTTTAAGTGTATTTCCAAAGATGCCTGAAAACTGTCCTTCAATATTCATCTTCTGAAAAATCAAAAACCAGGGGGACAAATGGGACATGATTCTTGATTCACTCAAGGTTTCAACTGCACAGGAATCCACTGGTCAGTCATGTCTTCATTCACATAGGAAACAATGTAACTGCACTAACTAGAGCATGCACTTCACCATATCTCTGAACAATAATTGTACGTACTAGGCCTGATTTTAATTCCTGTTTCCCAGTCAGAGAGATAATGTAGTTCATGAGCTGTGTGGAAAGAGGCTGTCCATGCAAGATTTACCACAAACACTCAAAAGTACTACACTGCTCTTTACCTACAGCTCAGTGTCAGATTTATTATCCACTTCTAGTGGAAATCAATCGCTACACAAAATTAATTCAATAGAATTAATCTAAGATTTCTATGATTGTGGGAAATCAGGTGGTGGTGAGTCTGTTTCATTAACTACAGACTTCTGGGGCATGCACTCAATTGTTCCTACAAAAAAATCTCTTAACTCATACTAGGATACTGATAAACTGTAAATTCATTTTTGGGAGTTGTCTGTATATCCTCATTTACAAGAGGCAAATTAGCAGGACGGTCTTTTGCAAAGTGTTGTGCATTTTTAGAAATTAAATGCAGTGTTCTTTGGAAATCACATTTGAACACAATGTCAAGACAAATTTAAACAATTGTATCAGCTAGTTATTTTTGACGGGATGTATGTACTACTTGGGGGTTACATAGAGGTGGGAAAGGAAAGGAGTAAGAACAAAGTAAAATGTGACGGGTAAGACACCAATATGGTATCAGCCACAGTAAAGAGGGGCATTAATAACTGTTCAGTATAGGCACCTGATCAGTGGAAAAACAAAAGGAGTTCAACACAAAATCTTTTATAAATTGAATAAGTTGATGTATGTGTTTACATTGAGAATCCTCTAAATGACTCATTTGGCAAGAGATATATACATGTTAAATAAAAGGTACCTTAAGCCTTACATTACCTACATCAGTGACACCACAACCACATATCAGCACAAAAATAGTCTTGTGGGTAAACAGCATGGAGACAAACAGTGCCTCTGCACTGCACAAGAGACTATACCTCACCATGGTACAATGCTTAAAATGGTATTTCTGGATTTGGGGAGTAAACAAAATGTTAAGAAAATAATCCTGCAGTATAACTAGTTACTTCTCAGGAGATTAGATACATGTATATCCTCCATCAAAAGTTTAAAGGATCCAGCATGTAAAATGCACCACAATAGGTTATAAACCCTTGGTTTCCTAGCAGGAGTTAAACCATCTTATCATTAGTGTCCTTTATTTCAGAGCCTTCACAGCACTAGCAGGCTTACAGAGAGTAAGAGTGAGCAGCTGTGAGGCTATGAGTTCAAAAATAAAAGTTTCTGTACTGAAGAAAACATGGTGAGTTTATTTTAGCTCTAGTACTACGGTGACAGTTCTACTTTCTGCCATGGTGTAAACTAAATTTATCTACTGGAAAGTTCTGGAATGTGCAGCAGTACCACAACAGCCCCTCAAACTCATACTGTAGGCCACTGCTTTTTTGTTTATTGTGCCTTTCTCACTGTCTCACACCAGTGTGGTTGCTGTGAGCTCACTGTTTCTGGGCCAAGTCTCCACAACCATATGTGGTTGTTTACACATGGCGGTTTTATTTCCTCAGCCCAATAACATGCACCAAATTCAATTGTTACTTCAAGTGAAGACCACCAGGGAACAGGGGCAGACTCAGGCCCACTCAATATGAGATTCATCACTGTTAACTAAGTACTCCCTAATAAACACAGAGTTCTTAAACACTTGGGGGAAAAAAAGTACTTCAATTACCATCTTCATCACTGCTTATCTATTAGTAAACAAGCCTACAATCAAAGCTACTTGGTGCAGAAAAACATGCAATAAATTATTTTAATACAGGAGAGGCACTGGGCACTATGTTTTCATGTCTTTGTTTTAGGACTAGGATCCAGACATCAATCCGTATTGTAAATTCACAGGCAGTATTCTAGACGGCATTCTCACTCAGAAGAGTGTATTTCAGCCACGACATTTTCTTGGCACAGCCATAGAGAGGGAGCCCATCCATCTGCAGCTGGAGCTGCAATCCAAGGCGGGTCACGTCCCAAAAGGCACCAGGGATAAGGTGCTATTTCGCCCCCTACTGTCCTGGGCAGGCCCCGGGATCCGTATCAGTGGCGATCCTGTAATCGTTCCTCTCTCCAATCATTTTCCACTACCTACAGCCGAACTCAGGATATTAAAACAAAGTAAGTGAAGTGCTTTTTACCATAAAACCTTTTTCATTTCTAACTTCTTTTCCCTTTCAGACTATATTAAAATGTCGTTTAGTCCTTTCCTTGTCAGATTGAAGTCTGGAGTGACTGCTGCTCGACGTAAACACTGAGGATTCACTCCAAAACCCACAACTTCATAACAGTATTAAACCTAAGTTGAAAAAGTTCGGAAAATGACATAATGGTCTAATATAAATCAGTTTTTTACAACTACAATAAGAACTGCTGTTTCAGCAAAAAATACCTACAAGTTTTCTTCTTTTTCATATTTAGAAATGGCAGAGTATTACTGGGATTTAACACAAAAGGAACACAGGACATACTACACATCAGAAACGTGCTATCTTTACTTGTTCGGAACTTGACAAACTTTAATTTTTCCACTCTCCAGTGAGTATAAAATGTTCTTTCTATGAGTCAGATGATTCAATATGGAATGGGGCTTTGTTAGTCTGACCTGAGAAGTGGAATCAAAACAACTGTAACGCCATCTCAGTTAATGACAAAACAAAACAAAAGGGCTCCTCCATTACCCTTTACCACTCACATGTTCACGCGCTTTTTCCTAGTGTCAGAGCAGTAGGGTGCTTGATTAGTAGTTTTGCCATGAAGAACCACTATATGATTTTAATAAAGTGATTGCAAATATTTCAGATCAATGTCTAAATAAGAATAACATATTTCCATTTTTTGGGGGGGGTTAAACACTTGTCTTCAATAAAGAATAATAGTGTTGTTAAAGGGTAGTTTTAAGCTCATATTGTCCTGTATTTTAAGCACTCATTTACAGCATTATTTTAATTTGTGAAAGCTTTTCAAATTAAGTAGCAGCGGCAGACTTTTATGTTCATATTACACAGGTTCAGTGTAACATGGGGTTGGTCACTTTGGAAAGCTCTCACAACTGCCAATATTCTTCATATTTACTATAATACTATTTTTGTGACAGGTATAACATTCAGTTAAACAAGGAAAAACAAACACATTAAGAAGTTATACAGTTCAAGACAAGACAGGTCAATCACTATTCTCACATACAGCTGAAGTCTGCATCCGTATGAGTCTAAACAGGGTTTCTGAAGACAAGCTGGAAGAAGAGTTATGATGTCCCCCACACAACTAATGTAAAATTCTAATATCTTATTGATTCTATTCTAAAAAGTTCTCTTCAGTTTTGTTTTTTCATAGAAAATACTTCAGAAATTGTTCAAGTCTGACAGTCCTTAAATTATATTTCAGATATATAAATGCTTCTAAAAATAAAAATGTAATCACTTAACATACCTTTCTAGTCAATAGAATAAAAATGATAGTTTATTTAAAGTTTTCTAGCAAGAAATGTAAAATGCATGGATGATAATGAAAATGTTTTGAATTTAAATATTTCTTTAATCAAAATATGTTTTACTTTAGTCTGCCGAAGTAGTTTAGTTTCACTATTAAAAAGGTGTCTAATAGAACTGTACCAGCTTTCGACACTTAACTCACTCAGCTTAGGAGATCCTTAGGGTAACTCAGAAGAAAAAACCCCAGATAGTCTCAGAATGTTGTTGTCTTGGAAACCACAGTGAAGCCAACAGGTTTCTTGAAGAAAGATTCCTCTATGAATAGTTTTACCATAACTGCACTTCATTTCACTCCATACTACAAGAGGTCTGCTTAGTCAGCATAGAGCAATGTATATTTATTCCTCATTTAATGACATCCCTATAAGCCAGCGGATCTGACCCAGAAAATGTACAGACATGCCTGTTAGATTTTGAAAAAACTTTTTCTGTGCACACCAAGCGATGATCCATAGACTGAATCTATCTTCAGTCTTTTATATAAAGAGGAAAAGCTCCCTAGTTTAAATAAAATGAATTTGCATTTAATCTTCTCAATGAAAAGTGCACATTTAAATGTTGTTTGCTGAAGAAGCTAAACCTAAAAGATATGCGGATGTGTTTCAGTAATTGAAGGTACAAGTAGAACTCATAGATGTCTGCACTTAAATGTCTGAGCTACAGCAAAAGAGAAGGCACAGTTGCTTAACGCCTCTGTACTTCTTTGTATCAAATAAATTTATTGACTCCAAAGAAATCTCATTTATATTCTAGTCTTCTGGCATCAGTCTCTTGTGCCAAGGTTAGCCAAGGAGAAAGGGAACTAAAAAAAAGGACAAGTCACATTTTTGGAAAGCCAGAGTGAGATATTCTCCTGTTTCTGGAAAGAAGTTAAAAAACAGTATTATTTTTAATACTATTTCCCTATCTTCTCTCAGCTACCATGCGTAATTCATATGATGCTTGCAATTGTGTCTCATTACACTTGAGACATGGCAAGTAAGATCTATGCCTCTTCTTCAGAGCAAAAAAACTTCTACTGACCAACAGTACTCTGTGCATTGAAGAATAAAAAAGGTCAAATTTGTTTCCTGATCACTAAATTAATACTAAACAGTGACAAAAGTAGCTGAGATGTATGCAGCTACAGCAAGTCGTGAGAATATCATAACTCCTCTTTACCTGCAATCACGTGCACCTGGTAGAGTTCCTCCCTAGCAATACCCTTAAAACTATTCACGACCTAAAAAATATTTTATCAGATACATTTGGAATGTGAGTCATCAACAGCTCTCCAAAAATAAAGCTGAAAGATGAAAACTGCATCAGCAGCTGAAGATACTGAAACCACAAACTTATTCCAGGATTCCCCCTATTTGTTTCCCAGATTTTAAAAGAAAGGTGAGACTTCATCCATTCGTCATACTATGGGTCCTCACATACTTTGCCATCAGCTTAATTAAAAATGTAATCTCATTATTTACAGAATGGAGGAACAAACAAGTTCCTGATTCAAGGTTATCTCCCTGACAATCCATGATAAAATCTACATAACGTGATATAGCATTTTAAGCTGTAAGTACCAGGACTGAGTATAGCAGGATCTGAAGGCTTCAGAGGTGACAGCTGTTATCTCAGCAGCCCTTTGCTTATTATTTATTCTGATTAAGCTAATTGAGGCTTGCATGCATCACCCTTAAGTAAATCCCTTCACTTTTATCAAATCAATATACTTGGGAAAGCTTAGAGAGGTAACCTCAGCCCTGGAGGAGAGAATGAGAGAGGACTTAAAAAAACCCCCCAACTCTTGTTTATATTGTAAGGCAGTAATGAAGAAACATTAATATATATACACCAAAAGGAAATAAAGGGGTCACAAAATTTCATTCTCTACTATTTTTACTGTAAATGAAAACTAATGCTATTATATTAAAAAAAAATCAACTCTTTTACATACAAAGAAAAACTCTTGAAACTGACCTCTGTTTTTCCCTGGGAAATGAGAAAGCATTCTCCCAAATAGTCTAAGGTGGCATTTAGCAATAAGCACAAACATTCAAAATGTTCTAAACACAACACAAAATTCACTCATTTACAAAAACACTCTCACGCTACAATAGGAATAAAACCAAAAGAGCCTGTAAGTAAGATCATAGAGAAATGACATTTATGTAGGAAAAGAGTTTCAACATGGGTTGCTGATATGGAAATTGTAAAGAAATCTCATCTTTGCCTTAGCTAACATTGGACTGACAGTATGCACCTAGCAATTAAAACAATTATTTTTCATTTCAGAGACATCACAGTAAAATTACAATATATTACATTTCCAAAGAGGAAAAATCAGGTGGCAGACTTACAATAACTGATTCTGTTGATTGTGCATGCTTTGCCCATTCAACTGCATATGGTAAACAATTGCTGCTAAAACACATGTGCCTCTGTAGGCAGTGTAAGTGTCCTCAAACCAGTCAGTAAAAGTGCTCATGGAACTGCTCTCAGTCAAATGCAGATCCTGCTGAAAAAGAACATACAGTTTAAGAAAAAATTTTACATTACTTAACATATCAGTGATACATGCACCATATTAAATATTTATTATTAATAGCATATATTTTCCATTCAAGAAAGTGAGGTATTCAGTGTATGTGGGATTATTTTTTCTTGGTACATCAGCTGCATTTTTTGCTAAAGAACAAGGGAAGAATCTAAAGAAAGACAAACTAATACCCACAAAGTCCACCTATACCCAAACTATTGAAAAAAGCAAATGTGTGCACAACTGTTAAGTATAAAACGATATATACACCCCACACACATTTTTTGATGTTAAAGAACTATCACTGAAAATTCTGAAGACTGCTGCTTCTCATGTTATGAAAAAACATAGAGACACATATGCTATGCCTTCCTCCACTTGTGCCACAGCTAACTTCCAAATAATCTTTGTAATAAATGTTTACATAGTTATTGTAATAAATTACTTTCTAAAATTCCTAAAAATGCTTTCGTTAAGTATGTCTCACTGGAAGTGCTAACACAGTGTGTGCTGCCTGTGCTGTCTGCTGCAAAGACAGTCTGCTCAAAAATCTCCAATTACGAGGTTTGATGTCTTTGAGCACCAAGAGATCCTCAGACTATCTATTGAAATTAGTGTTGCAACAAAGTACCCAGTTCACAGTGCAGAAGGTAATTTTATAATGGTGAAAAACAGAAAATCACGGGAATTGGGAATGCAGGAAGTCCTGGTTCCAGGGCATGTGCCCTACATAACTTTCAACCAGATGAATTAAGAATCTAAAAAAAAAAAAAAAAACCAAACCAAAACCAAAGGACTTTGTGAAAACAAGAATAAAGGAGGTATGTAGAAATATATAGCAATTTATAGTTTAGAGGCATTCATAAACATTTAAAAATATTATTTGAGGGAACATATGGAGAACAACCTAAGAAAGCAGTGTTACCTTTCAGTAGTCACCGAATATAACAAAATTTAACTAACAGAAATGCAAGTGCCAACATAGAACACATCTCGGCTTTAAAGTTGCAATACAGCAAAAAACTGGCAACTTCACCGCGTAAGAATATAATCAATGTTTCTGTAAGGGATATTTATCTTTCTATGTGTTCTTTTATACAAATCATTGACTGAGCACTTTTCTCCAGATTCTTTATTTTTGTTGTGGTTTGTGTTTGTTGCTGTTGTTCTGAAGAACACTGAGAAGAGCCTACCAGGCCTTGTCATGGGGGCGAAGGCGACGGTGAAGAAGACGACAATGACATCGCAAGCCTTCAAAAGAGAGACAATTCAACCTCGCACAGTCAACGCTTTGCACAGCACCCCGTGCTGCGACAACGCGTTGATCTCACAGCGACACCCAAACCCGGACGTTCGCGCTCACAATTGCGCACCGCCCCTCCGCGCTCAGCCCCCAGCGCAGCCCTGCCCGGCTCCTGCAGGCCGTGGGGAGCGGCGCTCCCGCGGTTATCCCGGCATTCCCGAGTGTGTCCCGGCACTCCCGCGGTTATCCCGGCATTCCCGAGTGTGTCCCGGCGCTCCCGCGGTTATCCCGGCATTCCCGAGTGTGTCCCGGCACTCCCGCCGCTCCGCCGCCCGCCCCCGCCCCCCCCGCNCCCGGCCCGCCCCGCCCCGCCCCGGAAGCGCTCGGCGGCCGGACCGCCTGCGGGAACATGGCCGAGTCGCCCGAGGAGGTGGCGGTGCTGGTGCAGCGGGTCGTGAAGGACATTCGGAACGCTTTCCAGCGCAACCCGCACATGTGAGTGCGCCCGGGGCCGGCCGGGAGGGAGCGAGGGAGGTGGAGGGAGCGCTGCCCGCCCTCCGCCCCCTGCACGGCCCCGGCGGGGTGCGGGGTGCGGGAGGGTCGTGGCCCAAGGTCCCGGCGTGAGCGGCCGCGGGGACCGAGCGGGTGTTCCCTGAGCGGCAGGGCCGGCCCCGCCTGCCCCGTGTCTCCCCCGCCGCGGCCCGCGGGGGAAGGAACAGAGCCGTGCACTCCAGCGAGGCTGCCTGGACGCGATGGATGTTTGTAATCCCAGAGGGAAGGTTATTTGAGGACTTTCCCTGAATTCGGTGTTTGGCAGCGTTGACCCCGTGGCAGCAGAGCCCGGCCGCGAACCGCAGCCCCGGCCCCGCAGCGCGGTGTGTGGGATTCCACCTTCGCAGCCTCACCTGCCGATTGCGATGCCCGTGTGCTGTTCTCAGGGAGGTGGAATGACTGTGGAAGTGCAAACTGCAGTTACTGCTGTCTTGTGAGAGTCAGATTTGCCCAACAACTTGTGGTTTATTTATTTATTTATTTATTTATTATGAGATGTTCTGTGTTTTGTTTTCAGTTCTACCGTTAACTGTCTTTGAGACCTTGTCTTAAGCACCTCCCATGTTTCTGTTTCCTTGCCCAGCCTTTGCTTTAAGATGCAAGCTGTTTAGAGAGGCATCTTTCTATCTATTTATGCAAACTCCATGTTGGTTATGGCAAATGAGGTAGTGGATAATGAATAATACCTCCATAACTTAACTGAGGTGTATTGATGTCAGCTGGGAACACTGCAGGCTCTGAGGTGGTAGCCTGTTAATGTGTTCCACAAAATGGTAGGCTAAGCCATTACACAGGAAAGATTTATGGCACTTAATTTATCCCTTTGCTTAAAAAAGAGCATTAGAATAAATACCCTCATGTTTCTGTAAATGTGGTAAGCAACTTGGGTGGATATTCCGGTTTTAAAATGCAGCATGTGGATGTTGTTTAAAAAAAGACCGTGTTTTGCCTTGAAGCTTCATTTTTAGTATGTGAGGCATAGTGTGCTGTAAACACCCAGTGTGTATGAATGAATTCTCTGATTCTTCATAGTTCCCACTCCTTCACCAGAGTTGTTTATTGGAAACAAACTTTGAGACTGTTTTTGAAGAACATGCCACTGTTGCAGTTTTCTCTCTGGATGCAATCTCAGAGATGGCAGTAGGCGGCAAGAGTTGTGTGCACTGAAACTGATGCATTGTGTCATGCTTGAAGTGAGAAAGCGCAAGCTAATGCTAGTTTATCATCCCCCAAAAGCAGAAAAAGTGGCAGTTCTGTCTGCTAGATTTCCTAACTGGTTGACACTACTTGAAACAGGATTACGCAGGCCCGTGTAGGCTATGGGCCTTGGCTATGCTGCCTCTTCCTCCGGAGCACCAGGTTTCATATATTTCACACTTACTTGGAGTTGAAAAAACATGCAAGGATCTTTGAGTCTAGCTCTTAAATCAGTGGCCCATACAGGGATGAGACCCACAGCCTTGGAGTTACTTGCACCATGCTCAAACCAGCTGGAGCTAATCTAAGTTGCAGCCATACTGGATGGATATTTTCATGTATCTGCATCCCATCATCCTGCTGGTGCCCACTGCAGTTGTGACCAGCTGCAGCCCCTAAACAATGGTATTCTCTAGAATTCAGCATGCCATAGATCCAGGTTTGAATTCTTTCTGAATTCTAGGCAGTGGGATCTGGCTAGCTTCACTGAAAATAAGGAGTCAGCCACATGCATGATATTCCTATTCGCTTGTACTTTCAGCCCTGAGTCACCTGTTTTCCAGTATTTATTGACACTTGTCTTTGACTGTTTGTACACCTACTCACTTCATGTCTGTCAGAATGGGAGCTTTGTTTTGGCTGGTTCACAGTTTTGTAAATTTTAGAATAGGATTAACACTAAAAAAGCATGCAAAATGAAATTTAGACTGTAGAGCATTTATGTATGGTTTTTGGTTGGTTTTTTTGTTTGTTTATTTGTTTTGGTTTTGTTTTTTGCTTTAAATGCAATTTCCAACAAGACTGTGTATCATTTTCAGATGAGCTTACTTCTAACTAAATATACAATGCAAAATTCTTTTTGCTTTTTCTCTCTGATAGCTCCATTTTCTTCAGTTGGATAACTGTGTCAGCATGCTAGTTTTCGATTTGGTAAGCCTTCTTTTGAATTTACCGGGAGGTATTTTTACCCAGTCTCCCAAGCGTAGGTCTTGATAAAGTCATGTATGCAAGCTATCCCACTGGAACTGATTACCAACAGTGAGCAGATGAATGCATACTTTCTCTTTGAACTTTACTGTTCTTTTACATGTAAAGTGAAGCAGAAATAGATACATGTCATAAAAGTATGTGCATTTGTGGGGTGTAATTGGAAAGATGAACTCTTAGATGGTAGCCCAGCAATTGCGTACAAAATCACAGGATTCTATTTATATCTTGCCAAGAATTTTTTAAGTCACTGGATCAAATAGTTTTTTCTGTCTCAATTCTTCACGTTCTTAATGTACTAAAACCACCACACTTCACTCTGTTAAGTTTGACGCTCTGAATCAGGGATCCACTTAATGTGATTACAAATTTCTCTGGAGAGGATTCAGAAAAAAACATGTTTGGTGAAGTCTGTACTTAGAGTAGGATATTTATCTTCCAATGTAATTGTCATTAAGTTATTTAATGCTTCTGTGCAGCATGGATACTTCCAAATATACCATAACAAGTAAAAATAATTTGCTTATAGGACTGGGTGAGAGAGGCTATTAGTGCAGAACTTTGTTATTGCTGCAGAAGTTTCCAATTCTTAGATGTTAGAGGAAACTAAAGGGAATTCATAAACAATAAAAGTGTTGTATTTATAGTTTATTTGGAAGCAAATATGTGCTAGTAGTAGTTTGGGTTTTAGTAATATGTTACTGTTCTTTTGTTTATGAAAGATTTTAGTTGTACCATGAAGATAATCACTAATCATAATGCGCAAGTTAATCTATTATTTGAAATTGTAAAAGGTAATCAAGTGTATATAATACACTGCACAATAAAAAGCAGTTTCAACTCTTGGACTTAGGCTCCCTTCTTCTCTGCCTTTGAGATGTTGTAAATTCATCAATCATGTAGTCACTTATGTTATAGGTTCAGGTTCTAAAGGAATTTTTCTTCCCCCACCTCACAATGAGGAGTGAATTGTCCCAGCCCGGGCCATTTGTCTCTAACAAAAGAACCAAGAGTACCGTGCTTAAGAGTGGGGGAGAGTGGCTCACGGGGTTTTGGAGAGTGGGCAGTGTGAGTCTGCAGGGAGAGACGGCGGAGAGAGGAAAACCCCGGGAGTCTTGGGTTTCTTTCTCGCTTTTCCTGCTGTTTTTCCCTTTTCCCATACCTGGATTACAAAGCTTTGATTTTTTTTTTTGGGACTGTTTGTTGACTTTTTGCCCAAGAGAGAGAGAGAGACAGAGACGACATCGCTAGCCGGGCGGCCCCTTACACCGGGCCTTCTGTGAGGGAGCCGGCAGCGGCCATCCTAAACGTGGGAGAACTTTTTTTTCTTACATTGGAAGCTCCAGCCCGAGACCAGCAGACCCGAGCCTTTCGGAGGGACACACCGGAGTCTTTCTTCCCATCCACCAACCCCCCTCCCCCAGGGGGCATCCCAGCACCGGCCACTCATCTCCTCGTTTGCTGCCCGTAAATACCGGGGACAGACTGTGTGTGTGTGTTTGTGGGGGTTTTGATCCAGGAGTTTTTTATTCATTCTGTCTTGGTTGTTCTGTTGTCTCTTGAATATACATATATATATATATCATAGCTAGGAACTGTTATCCTTCCATTTATCATACCTTAATTAAATTCTGTTTTGAAATTAAAAGAGACTTATCTCTCTGTTTTAGTTATAATTTTTTCTAAGTTCTCTAAACTTAGACAACTTCTTAAGACTTATTTAATATAAAAATACACACTTTCAGATGTCTATGCTCTGGATTGTCTTCTGGATTCTTGTAATTGCAGAGATGCTCAACTGCTTGGGTCTGGTCTTTATTGCCATGAGAACTGCAGTTGCATCATATCCCCAGATTGTACCTCATTCAGATCTCCCAGCCATTATTTGACAGCTTTTGGAGAGAGAGGTTGGGTTATTATAAAGATGATTTTCTGGAAACAAAGTTAGGCGAGGTCCCTTTACATGGGACCCATCATGATACCATCACACAAAATACCTCCTTCCCTAGCAGGACTCTGATATTACAGTTTTGTGAAAGAGGGAAGTTTTTTGTATTCTCATGGCTTCAAGAGTTTGAAGTGGGTTGGCTAGCATTTATTTTGGGGAGAGCTATTGAATGAGTGAGTCAACAGACTCAATAGCAGGTCCTGCAGTGGCCATATCAGTACTGTTCTACCATGGCTGAGCTCGAGGTTGTGCAGCTCCAGGTATCATTTTGGACATTTCCTCTGGTCTTAGCTCAGGTTGAAGAAGATCTGTAACGGCTGCAGACTTAATGACAACTCACCTAAAATCTTCCACTGAGTTCTGGCTTGCTTCCGTGGTGTGTTTTGGGAATGTGAACTAATGTAGTATCCTATGAATACAGAGATAATTTGAGAAATTTTGGAATGTGACTGTGGTGCTTGCTTTCAGGAGAATAAGTACAAAAGCATCAAATAACTCCTAAACTTAAGAGACAACATCAGAAAACTGGGACACCTAGGACGAGAAATTGAATCTTACTTTAGTTGGTGCTTCTACAGTGCAAATAGCAATGAACTGCAGCCCTCAATTGGTGTTACCTTCAGTATTGTGAGCAGATTGCACCTGTCACTTGACCTAAATGCAGGCATCCTCTATGCTGCAATGAGTTTGGGCATTCCTGTCATATTAACAGGCACAACTTCTGTCACGTGGCCAAGAACAGTTTGCATGGTCAGTCACTTGGTTTTTGCAAGCACTAATTCGTTGGTGTCTTTATGTGAGTCCTGTTGCAGAAGCTTTCTTTGGGTACATGATGGAGCTGAGGCTGCAGGCATTCTGGAGTAGTGTCCCCTGAGCTGGCAGACCTACCCTGTTACTTTCTCCTTCTGCAGACCTGAGGGATCTTCAGGAGCAGAAATGGTGGCTTGAGTGAATCATTTTGTGTGATAGGCACCCTTCCTTACATAAATTTGCTTTACTGGAATTTTGCTTTGTGAATTCTTTTCCTTCTCAGTAATTGACTGCAATGTGATCAAAGAGACTAAACCATTAGCGACAACAGGACAAAGGACAACAGAGATGGTGAAGGGACTTGAGGGGAAGCCATAGGAGAAGCAGCTGAGCTCACTTGGTGTGTTCAGCCTGAGGAGGAAACTGAGGGGAGACCTCATTGCAGTTACAACTTCCTCGTGAGGGAAGAGGAGGGGCAAGCACTGATCTCTGCTCTATGGTGACCAGTGATTGAACCTGAGGGAATGGCCTGAAGTTGTGTCAGAGAAGGTTTAGTTTGGATATTAGGAAAAGGTTCTTCCCCCAGAGGGTGGTTGGGCACTGGAACAGGCTCCCCAGGGAAGTGGCCACAGCACCGAGCCTGAAAGAATTCCAGAAGTGGTGGATGATAGTCTCAGGTACTTGATGTGACTCTTGAGGATGGTCATGTGCAGGCTAAGGGTTGTACTCAATGATTCTAGTGAGTCCCTTCCGACTCAACATGTTCGGTGATTCTGAACCACATGAATCATCATAAACAATACCCAAGTGCTGGAGACAAGATTCCTACCACATGACAAATGCTGGTTTGCATCTTAGCAAAAACTGAGTAGGTACAAAACCATTTTTTGTGTTGCACTGGTCTTAGTGAATTTCACTATGCAGTGGTCCAGTCCTCTTGTGATTTTGGCTATCTGCGTGCATTCTGGAGTTGGAGTGTTGCAGACTGACGTTTTGACTTTGTGCAAGTGGTACCTGTCTGTCTTTTTGGCATGCTCAAAGCAGTGTTGTGAAACTTAGCTCACCTGAGTCAGACTTTTTGTATTTGATAGAAAGTGAAGGTGTGGATGTATACTTTGGGTTTTTTTCTCTCCTTGCCCTTTACCTTTCATGTACTGTTTGTAAGTTGAAGCTGATGAATTCTTAAGGGCATTCACAGAGTTGACTAGCAAAGCTGTGAGTGACTGCATCTTCATTGCAGTTGGGGACTTTTGTGTCCCTGTATGCAAGACCAGGCAGTTTGGCCAGCTGAATTTAAAATTCATAGAAGAAAAGACCCAGAAGAAAGTACAAACTTCAAGTTATTGAGATACTGTGTTGAAAGAAGCAGTTTAGAATGTCATTTCAGGTTTAATCTGACTAGCTTTATGAAGAGCTTAACTTGTATTGAATGGAGCAGCACAGATGAGGATCTTAGTTTTATATCCACTGCTTGCTACTGATGGGGTGGGAGAATGCTTTTTTCTTCTCTCTCTTCTGAGGTCACCAGAGAAGGCTGAGGGACTTAGGTGTGTGTTGGAGACAGAACGATGTGATTTACAAGTGTCTTACCTTAAGTTCCCCTTACTTGTGTTCTTTATGGGTTGTGATGTATGTTGTAATGTATGGAAGATTAAATCTATTTTTTGATTAAGCAAATACATTCTTAAACGAGCACATTGTGTCACTTTTGATTGCTTTAATAATAATCCAGTGACGACACAGAAATCAGTTCCAAAGTACTCAGTAACAAAATTCATTTGAAATATTTCTGTTGAGGTTGAGAGGTTGACAGTCAAAGTGTATCTGTAGATCTTGTATTGAGAAGACTTAGGGTGAAGAATTCACTTTCTGTCTGAGATCACAAGAAATTGCTTTTGTCCTGCGTGAGATTTGACGATTTCCCTCTTTACCAACAAATTTTCCCACTGAACAGGAGTTAGTAGAGAAATTATGCATCATGGGAAGTATAAAATGAAACTTTCTGTCTGAACAAGTGAATACTAGACAGCCTGTGGGGTTTTTTTTTTCAAAAAAGCTGTTAAATATGCTATTTCAAAATCACTATATACTAGTGAAACCTGAGGAAAAATGTAAAATGTGGTACCGCCCATTGAAACTGAACAGCTGCGTCTCTTCTGCTTTGTTTGCTGCATGAGTTCTTGTGTTCATCGCTGTTTTTTTAAAGGCATGACTAAGGTCTTGCATACAGAGTTGTTTACTCAGACTGGCCTCTGCATCTCAGATCTTCCCCCGGTGATCTTGCTGCCTTGCAAAGGACAATGAATAATGGGACAACAAAGTGAGCATGTGGTTATCTGTGTGATTTTCTTCTGTGTGATCTTTTGTTTCAGAGTACCTGGTCATGCTGCTGCAGGGCACACCTGGGTAGCTTTGGATCAGTCAGGTGCCTGTGCCAGCTGGCATGTTTTCTTTCCCATGCAGGAGCAGTTGTTACAGCTCTGTCACATGTTTGTTACAAAACCAAAGGTACTTGTGTTGATTCAGCTGAATTAAACTGCTTAGGTGATAACCTAAAAATACAAAAAAAAAAAAAGGGGGGACCTTTCTCGTTTAGGATCTTCAGGAAAATTGAATGAAACTTTTCAGATTACAGACCAGCAAAAAAATAGGAAAAAAGGTGATGGACAGATGGGATGGGAAGCATTGCCAGCATACTCCATGGAGGAAAATAATGGTCATCTACTGGAAGTAAGTTTAATTATATTTCTTTCTGTTTTTTAGAGATGAAATTGGATTAATACCCTGCCCTGAAGCAAGGTATAATCGAAGCCCTATTGTCCTGGTAGAAAACAAGCTTGGTGTGGAGAGCTGGTGTGTCAAGTTTCTTTTGCCCTATGTCCACAATAAACTTCTTCTCTACAGACAAAGAAAACAGTGGCTGAACAAAGATGGTAAGTTACCCAGTTGAAGAATATTGAATATATTATGTGGTTCTCAGTGCATATTTTTATGTATCATAGTGATGCCTAAAATCCTGGAAAATAGGCACTCAGAGAAACATTAATGGAGAAAGATAGATAAATACCTTTATTGGGAGTTTCCACGGAGGTGCACACCACCGCAGTGCCTGCGCCCCTCCGCAAGGCCTGGGCCTGAGCAGTCCGGCCCCTCCCCCAGTGATGTTACAGTTTTTATAATCTTCCAATAATTAACATATAAGATATCTATAACCAACCATGATTCTCATTTCTCTTGGTGTCCCACCCCCCAGGGTCCTAAGTGTTGCCCCCTTGGAGCAGCTCCAAGGGCTCTGTACTCTTCTTCTGTTTTGTCTTCAAGTTGTCTTGCAGGTGTCTCTGCAAAACACCATGACTTTCAGAAAGCTTAAGAATATGTGAGAAAATTACTTTAGTGACTCCTGACACCACTTAATATGTGAACAAGAAAGCCTACATTTCTAAAACTAACGATCTACAAAATACACATCAAACCATTAGGCATCAATAGGATCATTTAGTTTGGAAAAGACCCATAAGATCATCTAGTCCAGCCATAAACCTAACACTGCCAAGTCCACCACTAAGCCATGTTCCTGGGTGCTGTGTTTATATGTCTTCTAAAGTACCTCCTGAGATGATGACTCTGCCACTTCCCTGGACAATCTATTCCAATGTTTGACAATGCTTTCAGTGAGGAAATTTTTCCTCATACCTAATGTAAACCTCTGCTGGTGCAGCCTGAGACCGTTCTCTCTCATCCTATCTCTAGTTGCCTGGGAGAAGAGACCAATTCCCACCTGGCTACAACCTCCTTTTATGTAGTTGTAGAGAGTGATAGGGTTCCCTGAGCCTCCTTTTGTCCAGGCTAAACAGTCCTGGCTCCCTCAGCATTTCATTATAAGACTTGTCCTCCTGCCCTTCACCATCTCTGGACTTGCTCCGGCACTTCAGTGTCTCAGTGAGAAAATGTCGCTGCTCTGGTCCTGCTGACCATGCTGTTGTGATCCAAGCCAGGATGCCATTGGTCGTCTTGGCCACCTGGCCACACTGCTGGCTCATGTTCAGTCAGTTCTGGGCCAACACCCCCAGGTCCTTTTCCACCAAAGCAGCTTTCCAGCCACTGTTCCTCAAGCCTATAAGGTTGCGTGGGGTTGTAGTGGTGCATGGCAAGACCCATCAGAACCTCATACAGTTGCCCTTGGCCCATGTCCAGCCTCTCCAGATTCCTCTGCAGAACCTTCCTACCCTGCAGCAGATCAGCACTCCTACCCAACTTGGTGTTGCCTGCAGACTGACTGAAACTGCTCTCAATCCCCTTTTCCACATCACTTACCCTTCATAATATCAATTTAACCTGTTGTGGAAGAAGTTATTGTTACTGAGGAGGAGAACTGGCTTGGGGTTGTGTATCTTGTCAACTTAAACAAGTTGTCGAGTTGAAAATAGAAATCCTTTCTCTCTTGCTCAAGCTGGAAAGGTTAAAGAGGCACAACTTACTTCAGTGAGTTATTTATGGAAGTGATATTAATGGATACAGGAGGAATTTTCTCCTGCATTTCTGGGTCAGAAGGAAAATGGTGATATGTGTATCTGAAGTAAGAAACAAGTGTGGTGTGTTTTAGATATAAGGGTACCAGAAGTCATTACTACATACACGTTGATAATTGTGAAGTTCTATTTCTTTTCTCATCTCTCTGATTTTATTTCGATTTTAGTTTGGCTTGACATGCATGAAACATTCTTTCAGTATCTATTGTTTAAAAAAAATTCAAAATAAAGGATTATAAACAGATGTGACATAGGAGATATTTGACTACTTACAAAGTGTCCAGTTCAGAGTAAGAATGAGAAAGAGTAACTAGTTCATTAAACAAAATGTTTATTGTTACAATCTCTTCTAAGTAGCAGTGGGAATAAAGAAAATTCTTTTGCTAGGCTTGTTTGCTAGGGTCCTGTTTCTGATGGTTATTCTTCTTAAGGCTTTCTAGTATCTCCTACCTGCTATGGTATTTTTTACATTTGTGTTTCTCAGAGGGGTATTTGTCCTGTTGAAGATGTGTTTTTGACTTACATAGAGGGAAATAGCTGGCAACTACTATCATTGTGTGCTGGGTCCATCATAAGACTTTCTATTGAAAAGTGGCTCAGAAGTCACTGATAGTGTCACTTGATGTCTCTGGCTCAGAATCCACACTTCATGGATCTTCATGTGTTACTTTTTACAGAAAGCATCAAAGAACATTGACATGAAAGTACTAAGTATCGCTTTGAGATTTTCCTTTTTTCTGCATCTTTCCTTTGATAATGCTCAGGATACAGCAAACCTCTGTAATGGGAAATTAGACAGAATGGTAAACAACTTCTGTTTACATTGGACTTCATTGTGTGCTGTTACAGACCTCTGACATTACCAGAATAGTCATGTTAAATGGAAATCGCTACTTAGTAGGATAAACAAACTGTATTGTCCTAAGTAACTTTGAAATCTTTTTTAGAAAGTATTCAAAAGACTGAATTAGGCTGTAATAAACTTTTGCTTAATACATACATAACATGTACAGTGGTATTAGCTAATAGTTACTAAAACCATTTTTCTATTTAGAAAGTCCGGCCCTTAAAAGTTCACATTTTTTATTGACTTAATTCAGAACTGACTGTAATCTTGTTCTTTGTTGCAACATTTTGTTGCATCTCTACTCTTCTTCTTGTCCTGCACTGTACAGTTTCATTCACCTTCAGTGTGAATTTGAATTAAAGAAGATCTGTGTTATCTTGGAACTTCCAAGTTACTACTTTTGAAAGGCAAGTTATGTGTTTTGTTTATGACACAGGTTAATAGTAACAGAATAATCAGACCATTTAATTATATATATTCATAATATGTAAAAAAAATGTGTTTTTAAAATACAGAGATAACTACTAATGTTTTGGGAAGGTGGTTTAACCCCAGCCAACACCAAGCCCCACACAGCTGTTTGCTCACTCTCCGAGCAGCAGAATTGGGGAAGGAATCAGAAGGGTGAGAGCCAGAAAACTCATGCGTTAATATAAAGGTAGTTTGATGGGAAAAGCAAAAGCTGTGCACATAAGCAAAGCAGAACAAGGAATTAATTCCCTGCTTCCTGCAGGCTGGCAAATGTTCAGCCTCTCCAGGAGAGCAGGGCTCCATCACATGTAATGGTGACTTGGAAGACAAACACCACATCAGATGTCTCCCCTTCCTCCTTCTTTCTCCTGCTGTATATACAGTCCATACTGTCCAATGGTCTGAAATAACCCTTTGGTCAATTGTGGTCTCCTGTCCTGGCTGTGTCCCCTCTCAAACTTCCATGCACCCCCAGCTTCCTTGCCAGCATGGCAGTGTGAAAAGCAAAAGAGGCCCTTGCTCTGTGTTAGCCTTGCTTAGCAACAACAAAAACATCTCTGTATTATGAACCCTGCATTCAGCACAAATCCAAAACAGAGCCCCGTACTGGCCACTGTGAAGAAAATTAACTCTACCACAACCGAAACCAGCACAGAAGGTAAAATAGAGAATGTACATGAAAGAATCACAGCTCACAATTTTAACTATACATCCTTATAAACCTAGTGTTTTGTTAAATGTTGCCAAATAAGTTTTTGATGGTAAAATTGAAACAGTAGCCAGCAAAACACTTTGTAGTTGTTTATTTTACATATATGAGTAATCCTGGTTATTTGAGTTGGGATATTTGGCTGCATAAAAGTAAGTAAGTGTTGAAATACTTTGCTGGTTCAGGGACTCGGTAAATCAAAGATAAATATTTGTACATTCAGGCAGCAAATGAGGAAGAAGCTTTGCACATATGAGAAATTCATTCCTTGGCAACAAAGAGGGGGTTTGAAAGGAAATCTTTCACTAAAGCAAAAAAAAAAAAATCTCAGCTAAAACCCATGAAGATAGAAAATTAAGTTAGTTCCTCATACAGTTTTCAAGATATCACAGCTTAGTGCAAAATCATCAACACACTAGAGACTTCCACATCATAGCCCATATCACCCACTTCACTGTATGATGGCTTAACTTGTTCCTTGTAAGGAAGAATGCCACAAGGAACATAAAATTACTTTGTTGGACATAAATGATCAATCAGTCGTATAGTTATATGCAAAGTTATTCCCTTTTTCGACCCACTTCATTAACATTTGTTTCAAAGATACATGAAGCCATGTTCCTCTTCATTTTGCATTAATCTGTGTTCTGTTACTTTTGCATTTTGCCACTGACTTAACAGTGGGTTTTATGGTCATATTACCTGCACTAACCAGAGATACCATATTTATTTTTTTCCTTCAAGTAATGAAGTGCCTCTCATTTGCTGGAAATCACCTAAGTGCAATCAGTTTCATATGTTAAATGTAGGTTGTTCAGGAGAGGATGTAACCAAACTTTATTGACAGTAAAATCTTGGATAATCACACTCAGTTTCAAGCTTCTTGGTCAATTGCAAAATTGCCATGTAAATTTAAGAATTGTTATTTCAGAACAGGTTAGCTGCTGTGATGCTGTGCCTCCTGAGAGCAGAGATCAGTGACAGTCCTTAGTATCAAAAGCTTAAGTAGAGATGCCTCATGAATCCCCACTATTACCCTGATGGGACCCAGAATTTCTGAACTGGTGCAGTGGAGTGTGAGGGAAAAGAGATAACTGGGTTACAATTAAATTAGTCTTCCATCCTCAGCAACTGTTTATCTCAGTCTTGTTTTTATGACATTGCTAAAAATAAGTGTAATATTTAAATCTACAGTATCCAGTGCTTAAATACAGAGATGAGAACAAATGTTTTATTTTTTCGTTTCTTTTTTTTTAGCAGATTAGTCTTAAAACCCTCAGTCTGAAGCCCTTCAGAACGTATTCAAAGTTTTTCTTCACAGTTTCAAACTTTTTCTGTGCAGTTTAATAGTTCAGTAATTTTGTAATCCTGACTCATGGTTATGGTATTTCATTTTGTAGCTACAGGTTTTTTACAGTGTGTGTATTTTTTGTAGCAGTATGATATATGGCAGCCATCTGCAGCTCAGACTTGTACTGAAACAGTAGGGTGTATTTTTGGTTTTACTATCATACTTGAATTCTTTGGATTTTTTTTTTAAGAATTCTCTATTTCTGGTATATACAGTGTTTATGTGCGATTTAAATTGCTGAATACTCACAGATTCTATATAATGATTTTCCCTCACTGAGAGCATACTCAGTTCATTATGTTAAGTAATGAAAAGGAAGAATATGACAGATTTTACTTCCTCTTAAATGAATCTAACATTTCTTCTGGAATGAGACAGCAGTGTTTCAAAGAGATGGCCGTCTGTAGGTACAGCAGCCCATGGCAGAGAGTCATAGAGGAATGAGAAGAAGTAAAAAGGAAGTGCTGTATTTGAATCATTAATTTGAATCATTACTAATCTTAGTGTCTCTTGTTCCATTATTTTAGAACTGATAGATATCACATGTACCTTGCTGCTGCTGAACCCTGACTTCACCACTGCTTGGAATGTGAGGTATGTTGCACTCAGAGAATGACATCAGAAAGACCTGGGCCTTACTGTGAGTCAGCTGTAAGTTTTGTTTTAAGTGATAACTAGTGACATAGCAAGGGCTTGTCAGGTAAGGAGTTTTGAAGGAATGTTCAAAATCTCTTCTATCCTGTATGTTGCAGATAGTTTGGGGCTGCCTTTTTTTTTTTTCTTTTTTTGTGATAATGTAGACTAAAGATCACACTGCTGCATGTGAAGGCACGTGTTTGCTCCATGTTTTCAGAATGTATGAACTTCCACTCGTCTTTCCTTTTGTCAGTTAGTGAGGGACATTTCTAACCTTTAGATGGGCATGTCCTTTTTGCTGAATCATGTAGTAATCAGCTGATGTCTCTTGTATGTCTTCAGTTTTCTACTGCTGTTCTGAGTCCTTTTAAGATCCCACTTCAGTTTGCTGCCATCACCAGTGCAGCCTATCAAAGCTGAATAGACCTCAGTAGATACACTGCAAGAGAAGGAGAGGAAGGTATCTACCCTTTATTTTGGAGACATTCCCCCACTGCTTTCTTGCACCTGGTCTAGTGCTCTTCACCACTGGTCATGCTGTAGAACTTCTCCAGAAGTGATTATGGAGGGGAAGCAGGAATTTACCTCCTTGCTCATCAGGAAGTGCAGAAACAGCAGTTCTTTACAACCTTGTAATCTTGTAATTTTTCTGTAAATCTCAGGAGCTGGAGGAATATTCTCTTTCTGCTGCCTAGGTAAGACTGTAGACAGTCTAAAAGCTATAGTTTCAAAGGGGTTGAAGAACTGACAGATAATTATTGTAGTCTCTAGTAGGGCACTCATAAATGTAGGAGTTGTGTAGTTAAGGTGCGCTGCTGTAGTTGGTGCATTAACAAAATTACCTAGAAAGATGATGGCTGCATTTTAGCTGTCAGCCCTAGATATGGTGAATTCAGCTTTTTCTTCTTTTTTTTTTTTTTCACTGCTGATGTAGTTTTGAAGGATTCTGCTGTGATCTGTATCTTTCTCATATCTTAGGTCTAAGAAAGAGAGGTGAATGTTATAGCAAAGGACTTGCTGTTGTGAAAATGTATAGCTTGAGTAGCTTTCAAGTGATAAAATGGAATTAAGAGCATGTGTAAGTACTAGAGCTGCTACAGTAAACTAATCTTACAGTACTTATGGCTGATTTCAACTTTTTGTTTCAGGCTTTGTAAAAATTTTTTTTTAATTGCAGGTGCATTAATCTTTATCCGTCTGGCTTTTGTTTTACTTCACTGCTGAAGGAGTTAGCTTTTATATGATGAAAGGAGTTAGTTCAAAGTTGTAAATGGAATTAAAGGTGTTAAGAAATATGGGCAGTGATTGTTAAGAAATATGGATAAGGATTGTTTTCTCTTTTGTGATGGTTATGGTGTACCAAAATACACAAATTATTACAGAAAGTGGCATTGCTCCCCAAATTCTATTCCGGTGACCTGGCCAGCATTCTGTCTTTGAAGGTCTGTTTGGCATCCAGGAAGAAGCTGTTATTACACAACTCCTTGGAGTTTACCAGTGAGCCTGCTCTAGTCAAGAAACTGCTTTGCTGAATCTGACCCTGCATAGTTTTAGGCTGCTGGGCGTTTCCTCTTTTGAAGGGTAGGCATTGTTATGTTGACATAACATTTCAGCTTCTCTGTGAAATTCCTGCTTCAACAAATTACCAGTCAAGCCACCCTGATGTGTGGCAGATACAGCCACAGAATAGAGAACAGACTCTGTTTTCCACAGATACTGGAGATACGTCCTTATCCTGAGCTAGTATGAACTGGGAACTGATTGTGTAAGACTTGCACTCTGCTTGCTGAACATGCTGGATCTGCTGTGGGAGGATTGGTTTCATCCTGCTCAGAGGATGTTTGTCATGCAAAATTCATTCAACCAAGTCAGCAGACTGAAATGGCACTGTTGAAGGCAAATGAGCATTTCAGCTCAGCTGCCAGTCACAGGAAGTTGTATCTGGTTAATGATGCACAGGAGAATATACAACTTTAAACATGCCATCTGCTAGGAAAGAATAGGTAGTCTACTTTGACTTCAAAGCTATTTTAAACAATTGTAATGTGCCTACTACACAGGTTTGTGTTTGTTTATTTATTTTAATTAGAAGTGAGTGGGAAGCTACAGAAGCACAGGCAGGGACTATAACCTAAAGTATGAGAACTGAGCAAGTGGTAATTGTATGGTGTAGGAATATTGTATGGTGTAAAGAATAGAAGACGTTACTTCTTAGAACTCAGAGGAAAACCCCTGTTACACTGGAGGGTCTACAAGATATCTCCAGTTGTTATTGTAGTTTCAGTTATTCTATGTTCTTAGAAGTTAAAAAATCTTGCAAGTTAAAATGACCAACTTTTTATGTAAGTGATTGTAAAGAAATTGTCATAAGTGCTTTTGATCTTGCTGTTATATTTACTGGCATGTCCAACTGATCAAAAGTCAAAAGATATTAGGTAACAAGATACTCTGAAAAGTCAGTGTTTTTGCTGTCAGATATCAGTGGCTTCAAAGGTGTCAACACAAGGCAAGTCAGAAAGATTTCAGATAATTTTTTAGAGGAGCTACAGTTCTTAACACTGAAAAATTATCTATGATCCACGGCAAGAAAGTGAGCTAGAAATTATGTCCCAAGTTGGATGTTAGCTGAAAGAGGAAGAACTGGGAAGACGTTTATGTAAGAGTATATGACACTTCAATCATACTGACTGCAGTCCTTGTGAATAGGAGAATCTCTCATTTGAAAATCTATGAAGCTAAATAAGGCTTTTCCACCACAGCAATGAAAGTGTTCTTGTCTGTACTGCTCCTCAGCTCTGCAAAAGAGGAAATGTACCTTGTGAGTATGTATGTGTGAGCCTATTTGTTCACAGTTAATGCTTTAATATAGAAAGAGCAATTTCCACATTAAGAGTTTAGATTTGTGGTGCTAGGTGGCCTGGTAATCTCAGTCTTTATTAAATATGTACATGCAGTTGTTTTAAGTGTCAGACTGATCTAGGCTACATTTTCATTCTCTAAATGGTAAGTGATTTTTACCAAAATATCATCTTTGGCATTGCAATAATGAGGCAAATGGTCCACCTGTTCCAGTGTTGACATTCCCTGAATCTTTCTCTGCTTTCCAAAAGTCAGTGCACTGGGCACGGAATGGTCTGGTCAGTCTGCGACTTCGGACTGGTGTACCTGGAGAACCAATTGCTCTGCACTGGATGAACATTAAGTTTTGTCAAGGCAAATTCTTTTTTCCCCTTAAACTAAAAGTTGTTTTATACCTAAGTAAACTTAGGAATTTCAGTCAGGTTTTTAAGTTTGAAAAATATTCTACACACGGAGAATATTTCACGCTTCTTTCTAAATTTAGGGAACCTTGATACTCTGTCTTGAGCAGTATTTAAAAATTAAATGTAAGTATTTGGGAGTGCTGTGTGTTAACAGTATTTTTAGGTGTACGTAATGACCTTAGGGGTTAATTTCAAGAAGGCATATTTATTCTGTTGGCTGTTGACTCTGATTTCTGGATAGGTTTGAGATCCAATGGATTGTGTGCGTTCAGATTAAGATAGAATTCTTTGGTCTGGATTTATTTTATTGGGGCTGATGAATATGTATAGCACAGTGGAACAGCTTAATCCACCAAAGGGTTTTTAAATGCTTGTAGTTTGACAGTGAAGTTTTGTTATGATAGAAAGGAAATGTCATGCAGTTTGTTACTGGAATTTGTGTTCTGTTTCTAGGTAACTACTTTTATTCATACAGATTTATTTTATCTTTTGTAGGAAAGAATTAATACTGTCTGGCACTTTAAATCCTCTTAAAGATTTGCATCTTGGAAAACTGGCGTTAACCAAATTTCCAAAGAGTCCAGAAACATGGATTCATAGGTTTGTTTCCCTTGCCTTATCTATTGACTCCTTAAAACCATTTTTCCTACATTTTTTTGCTTCCTATTCTTGCATTAATGAAAGCCATAGGTGAAGGAGGACATCTAGAAATAGAACAGATTCTTTGAACCAGTCATTGTAGAATACTGTGTAGAATACTGTAGAATACAGGCTTTTGAAGCTACCTGCCTGTATTTTACTCTTACAACTGGAATTGTACCTATCTTTTTTGCTGCATACTTTTTAAATAAATTATGGAGGTAGAATAAGTTTTCCTAAAGATTTATTATGTCTTGCAGCACCTAAAATTCTCAGCCTGAAAATTCTGATGCCATCAATAGTAAGTATTTGAGCACTGTAGGTTTCTCCCTCTTTCCCTTCAACTAACTACTATATTTCTTGTCTACAGGCATTTCAGAAAGAGAAGAATCTGTAAAAAGCTAATCTTTATAACTAAAGCTGGGTTCTTTTCCATTTCAGTACCGGTCTTTTTGGTTTGGTGAATTCATGTTTATAATTTCTAACTAAAGCAAAATCATTAAGTCACCACTACTAAATTTTGTAATAACAGATCATATGTTTGGAAAACAGCTCCAGAATTTCTCAAATGCACAAAGCTAACCATCTCAGTCATGACTGAGGATTCATAAAACACCTTTAGCACAGCCAAGTGAAGTACAAATCCATTGCTCAACTTGGTTTAAAAAAAAAACATTAATCTTGGTGTGTGTGTCATCCTTTTTCTTTATATAAATAAAAGGATAATTCATCCTTTTATAGACAGCCTTAAAGAGATTAGAGTGTAACACATTAGGAAGCGGTTTGCAGTGCTTGCATTTAACATGTCCTGTGTTAGGGCAACCATAAAGTTGATACTGCTTCAGGGGATTCATATTCTATAAAAAAAACTAAATAAAACTTCAGTCAAACTATATGAAAATGTTTAGAAAGGGAAATTGTTGGTAACTCTTCTTTTTGAGTGCATGAGCTTAAAATTCTCAAAGTTAACTAGAATGTAATACATAGAATAATTGTAGGTGTTTCTATCTTAGTAGTATTGATAGAGTAGCAACACCAATGAATTTCTCTGGCACTGATTTTGAATTTTGTTGTTCAATTATTTTTTGTCATCTCCACACTACTGACTCATGCTTCATGAGGGCTTTGAAGGAAAAGTATGTAGTTATCACGGGAAAAAAAATCTCACAGTTTGTCATAGTTTAACCTTTTCTATGTGATAGCTAATACTGGAAAAATATGCCTTTTTTGCATTTAAATTGATCTGAACCTGGTGTAATCCAAAGCATTATGATGATCAGTATGATTTTATGAAAGCTAGCCAGAATGTTACATTCTTTATATTTGTTTACATCTTAGAAATAATAAAAAGTTCTGTCTAGAACTTATATGCAGTCTTGATTAGGAGTGTTCTAATAGTGTCATAATTTGTTGTTCTTGTTCTTATTTGCCTACATCAGAAATGTATATTTGAGGGTGAATGTACAAATGTTTGGTTTGGATTTGGATGTGCTGACCATGATTGATAAATATTAGAAAGTAAGATGTGCAGAATTTTTTTTTCTGCATCAGCATGGTGATTAATCTTGGATTTTCTGTCCCCTTGTGGTATGAAATCCTACAGAGAAGTGCAAAAAAATAGAATGGGGCTATTAATAAAATTCAGTAAAATGCATTGAAATTGTTTTTCCTTGTATACAGTGGATACACTCACTAAAGGTATCAAAATACCAGTCATTCCTTTTGCCAGACGACATTCTGCTAAATGTTTTGGGTGGTTCAGATACATCTTATGGATATACAGTCAATATGTCTAATGATTGTGCAGTTGTCAATAATCCATTCATTTGTGGTAATTTCAGGAACCATAATAGTAATAGGAACATGCAGAAGCGACATTGATTTCAAATTAATTACACGAAATTTCTCTTGAAAACCTTAAAAATAATACCATAATATGGTATTATTTGCATGGTATTCAGCTGATTCCAGAACTACATCTTAAATCTTCTCAGATTGTGATTGCCATGTCTACAAAGTAACTGAAATTTCTTTTTTTTATATAAAACATGCTCATTAAAAAAACCTGAAATAACTAGAGAACTGAAATTGTCTTTATATGGTTTTACTCAGAAGTCAATGTAAATGCAATAATGCATACCTTTTGTTAAAGGAATGACCCTTTGATCATTTAGTTTTTGTGCCTAGACAACTTTTGTATTTCCTGTTTCTTGCAAATCTGTGGATTGAAGTGAAAAAATACTAAAAGCTGATGTTTGGATCAAAGATATTTTTAAAAATCAAAAATTAAGGCTTCAAAATTACTACATTTCATAAAATACTATTACCCAACAGTCAAAGAGCAGGGGTTTGTTTGATTGTACATCTTTAGTTAAAACAAATGTTATATAGGAAGAAAGTGTTCATACTGCTTCTGATTTCTGCTGAGAAACACAGTTTAAAAATTAATTTGTATAAATTGTCTTTAATATTGTCTTCCATTATTTTGTCTTTTTATAACTAAGACAAAAGGATACAGTGTAAATAAGACCCACCAGCGAGCAAGTATATTTTAAATATTTTCAAATTAGAGAAAAAGCAGGTGAATTACCAATTTAATTTTTGTAATTGTGGTTGACTTGTCTGCTTTTTATATATATATTTACACACACAATTTTATATGTGACTTGTAAAATAGAATTCTCTCTTTAAAGAAAAATAATTTATTATTTTTATGCTTATAATTCTTATTATTTTATTTATTGATTTCTTTTAACTAGAATGTCTGGCTTTCCCATAGCATTCCACATGGTGCCATAGTAATTCTGTCGACATGTGCTGTTCTGTGGAAATTTACACATCTGTAATCTGTTTCTGTAGGACCTTTTTGTGTAGGGGCTGCAGATTCATGGTTTATGCAGCATTGAAGTCACCTCTAAAAATACTGCCAAAAGTCAGTTGAAAGTAAAATAAGAAAGAAATATCCAGGATTCTGTGCTTATCTCAGTCACATGAAATCAAATCTGTGTAAATCATCAATAAAAACGTTTGTTTTGCTTATACCTATAGCTCTTGAAACCATAAGCCTTTTGCTCTTTGTTGCTGCTAGTGGTATACAGAAATTAATTTGACTTGCTGTGTGCAGTACTATTTACTGTGAGTAAAAGATACTCACAAAGCAGGGTTAATTTTTTTGTTGAATGACTTTACCTTACAATGGATACTTAGTGCTATGCAAGCCCTTGAAAAAGGAGTTCATTAGAAATCCAATCTGCACAGTGTGCATTTTTTTTGGTAAATTTGTAGTTTCCGTCTGTTTTATTTTAGTATGTTCTTAAGTAGCCATGGCCACTGAGGGTGAGCAAACTGATACAGCTAGCATTAAATTATGTTGGAGTCTGATCATTATCTTTACTGCTTATTCTTATCTAGCTACAGTGTGGTTCAGATCATTAAAATATTGGAAGATTTGATTTACATAAATGACAAACCATTTTTTTCCTTTTAAAATTGCTCTCTCACTGTTAATACTTTACATCATTTAACCAGACGATGGGTGCTGCAACAACTAATTCAGGAAAACTCCTTGCCGAGTCTTTCATCTAAAGGAAACTTGGGAGCAGCACCTGTGGAGAGAATTCACCGACTAGTGCAGGAGGAAATGAATGTCTGCTCTGAAGCTGCTGGGAGGTATCCAAGCAACTACAATGCCTGGTCCCATCGCATCTGGGTTCTACAGCACCTGGCAAAGCTGACTGTCAAGGTATAATACAAGAGTGAATAAAGTATTTAATTTTCTTGTCCAAAAAATTAAAATAGGTGCTGTTAAGTAGATCATATTACATGGATGAAGAGTATCAAATTAAATTAACACAGATAGCTAAGGATATTGCAAGACAGTGGGCAAAATATTGCAGTGAGTATATTTTGTATTTTTCTTACCAGTGTGACCTGGTTCTGCTCAGCAGAAATAACTCATTTTTCTTGCCTTTGTACAAAGTTCTGTGTCTCTCTTAGTACTTGGTGCTAGTGAATGTGTGGGAAGACTACAGATAGGGCTGTGTAAGCTGAAATAAGGAAGGGGCCACTGTAGGTAATTCTTCAGCACTAATCTTGAAATTCTTAGTGGAGAGAAAAGGTAACACATACTGTGATAGAGTAATATGGTGCCTTGTTTTGATAACCTTATTCAGCTTACCTGTGATTTCAGAATATTGATTGATCAAGTAAAGACAGCAGGAATTTCAGAGGAAGCATAGTAGTGCTTGTAACTAGTTTCTTATCTGTAACAGGATCTTTTGACAGCATTTACACTGAGGTATAATCAAGCTATTTCAGGTACCACCAGGGCACTTTTTGCAGTGGTGAATATTTCACATCTAAAACATGAAGATCTGCAAAAAATTGAATTAATGTGACATGGTCTAAAATTACATGGTCTTACATTAATTCCTTGTGAATATTAGACTGATACAATGACACAGTACTCACTTTTAAGGGCAGCTGCTGCATTTTGCTACATAGAGAGGAATTCAGTGGAGGTTGTTGAATCAGAATAGCCATTATTTTTATGTCTTACAAGTCAACTACCAGTAGCAATGGATGTTGCTTTACTAACACTTGGTTAGTTGCTACCTAAGAAACTTAAAAAATAGCTCTATTAGATTGGTAGAAGGGACCTTCAACAAATTTCAACCACCATGCCATGTGCAAGGATGCCACTCACTAGGTCAGGTTGCTGAGGTCCTCATCCAACTAGAACACTTCAATAAATGGGGCACCCACAACTTCTATGGACAACTTGTTCCAGTGTCTCGCCACGCTCTGATTAAAGAATTTTTTCATAATATTGAATATAAACCTGTCATTTTGCAGTTTAAAACCACTGTCCCTTATTTGGTCACTACCTACTCAGGTAAAAAGCCTCTCTTCCTCCTTTTTTATAAGCCCACTTGAGGTACTGGAAGGGCCACAGTGAGGTCACCCCCGAACCTTCTCTGCTGTAGGCTGAGCAGCCCCAGTTCTCTCAGCCTGTCTTAATAGGAGAGGTGGTCCAGCCCTCTGAGCATCTTTGTCACCCTTCTCTGGACTTGCTGGAGGAGAAAGTTTTGGCCTTCTGGGAAAATTTTCTCACAGGATATAGTTATTTCTTTCTTACACTACACAATAAAAAGCATCTTCTTTCAATATCCAAATCTCAATTCCTTTTTTACTTCGTAATTTAAATGGCATTAGTGAGTTTACATAGTTTGAAGAGTGTTCATTAATATCCATCAAGGATTTGTCAAGAATAGATTGTTTAAGATAATCTAATCTTTCTAGTAGTGGAGTACTTGCTTTGGAAAGCCTGTTTTCAGTTTTCTCACATGACAGTACAGTTAGTTAATGGGGGAAGGCCTTGGTCTCCAGACACCTGCTAATAGGTGGGCACATAATTAGAGACCCAGAGTAAGAGTGGTATGGGTATGGTCTAGTAAAATTCATACATGTCATGTTGCTTCAGTAAAGTCATGCAGGTACAAAAATAGGATGTAGTTTAGCAAGGGTGGACAAACTTTGTTGTCTTCAGATACGAATACTCAATTTTGTCATTACAGGATGGGGAGTGACTGATAAAAAAACAAGCAGGCAAGCAAGTGGTGGGGTGATTGTCACGAGGCAGTATCTGTCTTGTGTGATGTCCAGAAGACAGTAATATGTTCATGAGACACAAATCCATTTTTCTTGTAGACATCCCCACCAACACCATGGATTTTTCTTAGACTGGTCCTCCAAAGGTAGTTGTCTTTTGTGTGAGTGGACATAGCCATATTTATTTGGTTATCCTTAAAAGTTTTCTTTCTCAGATAGAGTTCCTTTTCATTTCCTCAATGCCCCAGACAAGGGAGAAGGTTTTGAGCCGCAGCTTATGGTTCGATAAGCTTTTTAAAACAGACAAGCACAGGGGGACAGGAAGGATGTAAGAGGGAGTGCAGACAGAGGTTGAGGTAAGGGTCACTGAGCACATATATCCTGGAGGAGGATGCCAGTCCCATGGTACTCTGCTCACCTCTGAAAGTAGAAGACAGCCCTTTGTGAGGGGCTGTGGAGTGGGAGGTGTTTTCATACAGTTTCCTCTCTGCTTCACAGAACAGTTGCTAAGGGCTTGTGCTGTTCAGGGTGGAAATGGAGAAAACTGGTTTGGTAAGGGAAAGCCTCTGCTGGAATTCAGATATTAGGTGGCTTTTCTGTTTGAAGCATCTTCCACCATTACTCTGAGGTTCCTAGATGAGTGGCTTTGGGTTTTTTTGTAGATCTAACGAATTTTTAATGACAATCTTCTGTATTGCTTTTTCAAAAGAAGTTTTCTAGTTCAGGTAAGAAGTGATCCTGGGAATCATTTTGTTCCCATTGTACAGGGAGTTAAAATATGTAATTCAGATATTCCACTCATAACTTTGCAGCTCATGACTGTGTCAGGTATTTGAATTGGATTATTCTAAGATCTAGATTGGACATGATGTGCACAGTATCAATTCCAGCTGAATAAAGGCTGGTCTGATTTTTCTGAGCCTCATGTTGTTCTTAAGCGACTTCTAAATTTTAAAGTTGAGAAGTTAAATAGTAAGCTCAATTCTGCTGAGAATGGAGAAGCTGATCTTATGATTTAAAGTGTAGAACTGGAGATGGGGGGGTTTTACCCCCGCTTAAGAATCCTGTGTATGGGCTGTTATTTACTATTGCACTTTTCTTTGCTGATCTGTAAAATTAAAGGGATATATAAAACCCCTCGAGTATCTTGGGTAGAAGGCACTGTTTACACTGTTTGTGTTTGCTCCAATTTCTTTTAGAATAGATACACCAAAAAAGATGAAAAACTAACCTTGCATGTTTCCATGATTCTCTTTGTTGAAGGCTATGTCTTTTGTGCTGCAGGAGAAAAAAAGAGAGACTTCTACCTATGAAAGTTGCTTTGCATCAGCTGATCCTGTTAAGTGATGTAGGCAGCTTAGGAGAAAAGATTAAAAGCAAGAGTATACCAGTAAGATTCTATTCAAAGTCTTTAGAAGTAAATAAAAAATGTAGATTTGATCTCTTTGGAGAGTTTAACTTCTGTAGGAGGAGCAATGTGAGGAAAGAAGTTAAGGCTTGTAAAGAAATATAAGCACTAGCTTTAAGAGAGAAAATAAAATCAAAGGAGCTTTGTCTGGTAGCAAAACTTGCCTGTCTCTCCAGAAATGAATTTTGAAGATTTAAAAGCTTTCAGAATTAAGTGAAAATTCTTAATTCCAGCAGTGTTACAAACAGAGCTTCAGTCAGCAATGTTAAGTATTTACCACAGTTATTGTGAAAGCCTTTCTAGGAGTTCATCAATTACCAAGTCAAGCAACCTGATTATGGACAAATAGTTTAATATTCCACAGTCTCTAGTACTTGAAACATAGTATTTTGTTTTGGTTTGGTTTTAGTTTGTTGGTTTTGTTTTGTTTGGGTTTTTTTTGTTTTGTTTTTTGTTTTTGTTTTTTTAAATTTTAAATAACTCATACTATCAATCTGACACCTAAAATCCATTGGGCAAAAAGTAAAATTTTTAAAACTATTATCAGAGTAGTTTTTTGTACCATCTCTACCTTCCCTATTTATTCCTAACCATTCTGACATTCTTAAACCACTGCTTATTTCTTATCATAGTAGTTTGGAGTTTTTTCCCCATCAGTCTGTAGGAAGGTTTCTGACAAACCTGCCTTTTCAGAATTTTGAAGAAATATTAGTTTCTTTTCTGCAGGGATGCAGAAACAGTGGTGTTAAGTTCCTCCTTTATACTGTTTGGTAACTGTCCCTTCTTTCTGTTTCAGGTTCTTCTCGATGAACTTTCATCCACTAAATACTGGGTATCCATGCATGTCTCGGACCATAGTGGATTTCATTATCGCCAGTTCTTACTCAATTCCTTGATAGGCAGAACTGTGACTGACAGTAACATACTGGTAAATGAACAAAGCCCTAACCTACAGAAAGAGGAGGAGAGTGCAGGGACAGAAGCTGCCTGTGCAGAGCAGCAGAGTGTGGATCTCCCCCACTGTTTAGAGGAAGAGATGGAGCTCTGCACTGAACTGATTGATAATTACCCGGGGCATGAAACCTTGTGGTGTCACAGGTAAGAGAACTTAGTCAGAAGTTTTTCTCTGATTTGTGGTTTGCTCTCTGCCTGATATTTCCAAACAAATTCTTGTTCTGATTTTAAAAGTACCACTCAGTAAAAGATTTTTAAGCTACCATATCTTAAGCCTTTGGAAAACATTCAGGAGCACGGAACTATTACATGAAAAATTGACTTAGCTTAAGTATCTTTTTGACATAAGCTCTGCTTGTCCCTATAGTTTGTGCAAGAAACACAGGATACTGTTAGTGAGCATCCTCATACTTGAAATGTTTAAAGAACAAATGATGAGGTAAAGGTGGCATGAAAATACAGTGGCTGCAGAAAACCTCTGCTTTACTAGCTGTTTGCAGGTTCCTGACTAGGTAACAGCAGATTTGCCAATGTGACATTGACCCCTTTTTTATAGAGTGTGGGCAGTCATAGCAGATTTTGTATTTGGGGGGGAATCTGGTGGGATGGGAGATAAATTGAAGCATTTCAGCAGCAGCAGCAGGTTATTTTCAGTGCGTGACTTTTTTCTTTTTTTTTTTTTTCCTTTTCCTTTGAAGAAGGTGTGTGTTCTACCTTCAACAGCACCTAAGCAACAAACTTCCTCTTCTGAGTGCAGTGGTATCATCTGCTGACAGCAACGATGAAACTCCCAATAATTCCCACCACAGTCCTGCAACAAGTCACATGGCACAAGCTATGGATGTTGATGGTTTGAATGAATCCAGCAGCAAACAAGGTTATACACAAGAAACAAAACGCCTGAAGCGTGCTCCTATGCAGGACTCTCTTGGTCCAGAAATGGAATACCGGTTCATTGATAAAGTGTTATCAACTTGCAGGGATGTGGACCAAGCCAGGTTTGCTACTGCTTATAGGAAATGGTTAGTTACATTTTTAGGTCAGTGAAGGAAGTGTTTAAAGCTTTCAGGGTTCTTCTCTTAGTGCAATATTCTCTTTTCAGACACAAATGCATGTCTTGGTTGCGAGTGTTAGCCAACCCTGTGCTTCTCTATCTTTTGCTGGTCAGTCCTAAAGTTCAAATTCAAAATAGGGGGTCTGTCACTTTATTAAAAAACTGTTGTTCCTTTTTATTTATTTGTATGCAGTTTCTTCCTTAATCTTTTTAAGAAATCACTCTTTCAGCTTCCTACCATGACATTTTCTTATTTTTTATATTCTGCATTAACTCTGAATCATTTGGCTTTTTTGGGGGGAAAAAAAAAAGGTAAAACAAAAAAAGTCTGAAATGCTTGTGAAACAGTGTCTGAAAAAAGAATGGGAGAATCTGTTAATAATTGCTAAACCTGGTTGTTCCTCTTTAATACATGGCATCATGCTAATACCTTATTGGATCCAGAGTATATTCAATGAGTGCTATTATTTTTGGATTAGGAACCTTTGGTAGAACACTGGACTATAGTGTTTCTTTCTCAAGGCTCCAGTAACAGTATTGGAGCCATCATGCTTTTTACTGTGTTAGCTGGGTTTTTGTTTGCTTATTAGTTGTTATGTTACCTTGATAGGAAAGTATGTGAAATTGAAATCCTGACACAGGAAAACGTAACAGAAAATAGTTCAAACCAGTGTTCACACACAGTCAGAGCTGTATTTGAAAATACTTTTCTTAAAATAGACTACCTTAATTTTTTACTTGGTGTTTATTTTATTTCAACAATTCAGGATTAATCACAGTTGATAACATTTCTGAATGTATTATGTACACTACGGAATCTTGGCCTCCTAAATCACACATTGGTAACTTGTACTTAACCAAAACCGTACAAGTTCAATATTTGATGGAGTAAAAAATAACTCTCCTGACTGGTCATTTAGACTATACAAGTCAAAAAAAAAGTGACAGCAGGAGAGAGCTATCTCTTCTCTTTTGTTTGTTGGGGTTTTTTATATTTTTTACCCTTCCTTAAGAGCTCTTCTTCAACCATACATCTCTGTTTACATAACTGTAAATTTTAAGGGAATTTGAAATGAAATATGAATGGTGGGTTTTGTCATTTCCTTAGAACTTGTCTGTATAAGGGATTTTTTTTTTACACTAGTAGAATTGTGCTGGTCCAAAGACCCAGGAGAAACACTGTACAGCTGTAGAAGTCTGGACAATGACAACATCATCCCTTTCAGAAAGAGGCTATTTGCTGAGGGGATTCTAGTTTTGAGTTAGTGTCTGCATCAGAATTGCTGTACATATTTCCTGCCCAATATGCCACTTGACTGTCATAAAGTTTCAAGATGCTGTTTCTGTTGTATGGAGAGACAAACAATGAGAGAGGAAAAACACAGGTAGCCTGCTCAAAAGGTATCATTTCAAATGAAAAAAGGCACTTGAAATGTGACATTTCAGTACTTCTAAATAGTTTGATGAACAGAGTTTACTCTTGCATTTTGAAATTAGACAAACCACCTCTAGTCTTTGAGGGTATGTTCATGACTCAATTCAGGAACAGAGTAGCTAATGAGATATTTCTAAATGTGTTCACTGTTCTGTTTACAATACCTAGGTAAGAATGATCTAGGCTTGAGCATTTCTATGTCAAAGTTTTGTCTCAGAGAGCATCCACACCTCCTTCTCTGTATCTGGGGAGGTTTGGTCATTTGTTTTGAGGTGCTCTGGGATGCTCTCTCAGTTGATGGTTGTATTTGCAGAAGAAGTTGTTTGAAGGAGGTGTGGGAATGACTTGAGAGGATAATTTTGTCATAAGATATTGCCAGCGTGATCACTGACAAATGGGTAGGTTCAGGTACAACTGGAGTCTGAACTTAAGAACTTAAATTGAGCAAGAACTTCAGCCCATCTCAAAAGACCAGATAGGGTATGGATGATACATTAAAATATAGAGTCTGGGTCAGTTTGATTAAAAATATCCCATTAATTAATAATGTCCCATTAATGACTAGTATGAACGTGAAAATTGTGTCATCAGGTGTTAAGAATCATGTTGTTGGTCCTAGACGACTTAGTAATGTAGTTGTGTTCTGTTTGCCGTGACAAAAATTACCTGTTCATGAGAAAAATACTAGTGATAGGAGAAGCCTTGGAAGTGGGAACATGATTAGAAATATTTTTTTAACTGTGGAAAGGAAGAGATGGTCTCGTTTTGCACTGGAATGATTGAGGCTTCAAGAGAAAATACTAATACAAGAATCTGACTTGAAACCTGTTATATATTTCTTCCAGACTATAATCTGGAATCTTACTTATATTTCTTAGAGCTGTACCGTGGAAGTTCTGTGCTACTGAATTTGACAATCTTTCCACCAATAACATTTAAACAGGTGCCCTCATAATACCTGCATAAGTTCCTATTCATGTCAGCACAAGTGATGCATTCTTGCAGGAAGACAAGATTTGATCCTATGTTACTGAACAGAATTGCATTGAATTTTGGTATTTGGAAAATGTTCTGAGAACTCTGATTAGAGATGGTGCTGATATTTTTATTACCTTTGCAAAACACTGATGGCTGTAGTATAACTCTTAAGAGTGAGTTTTTAAACTGCACCTGATGGAAAGACTCCCACACACTTTTTTCCGAATCCATCAAGAATAGTTATATCTAGAAATGTTTGTAGATCATACTCTGCCACACAGAAAACTAAAGAGTAGCAGTAAAATTGAAAAAAAAATTATATTTTTTGCTTTGAAAGAAATGCTAACAATAAAACAGTTAAATTTGAGCTTTAATTTTTTAATGCTACCAGTAGAAGTTAGATGAAAGAAAATAATATCTAAATTGCTTCAAGCTATGGATGTCCTGAAGCCTTGTATGTGAAATCATAGAAGAGATACTTGTAACAAACTGCATTAAGCTCAAAACTGATGTGAAGTTCTGGAACTATGATCTCTGCAACATACCTGTCTAGCAATTTGGTGTACTGCAGACCCCATTTGGGCACTGCTTGAAAAACAAGAGAAGTGGCTTCAGACCAGTGGTAGCTAACACACATAAAGGGTACCAGGTACCACTTCTTTAAGTAAGCAATTTCAGCTTTTGTGATTTGGAGATCAGAGACTAAAAACATAGTCAGTGAACATCTTGGGGAGAAAATGTCCAACAGAAACTGCAGAACACAAGGCTCTCACTCTCTGAAGTTACCTCAAATATAAAATTAAAACTTTGTACATCTGTAAACATCTTGATAAAATGTTCAGCATCTTTCCTGATTTTGTGTTACAGTGTAGTATGTGTCACTTGGATTGATGCACATTCTTTTTGTTCACCGGACTAGTCTTTGTTGAAATTTTTTTGTGTTAGGAACAAAGGGTTTTGAGGAACAAATGTCATTTAAAATTACAGAAATTGCAATAGAAGGGATCACATTTTTAAGGGATTGAACTCTGAGCTGCTAAATACGTTAACTGTTAGTGACATTTGGTTTGTCTTGTATGTTACAGTCACTGGAGAAACATTATACAGCATTAAAGACAGCTGCAATAACAAACTGGTATGAAGTTATTGGACTGCATTGCTATAGCTGCTGTGATGAATATTTGTTAATCTATTCATGTCTGAATATTTGTGTTTTATTGACTTCTCACATATTCTTCATACCACAAAATCCATATGTCATTTAAATAGGGGATAAAGTAAACTCTTGGTTTGTAATGTTTGATTAATTGCCATATATGTAATTTGGTTTAAGTCAAATAAAGTGATAGTATAGTGAGAAAGCTTAGATTTTTGTATTACAATCAAAATTTCTGGCATTTCCAGTGTTGTGTTAGTGCTACTTACTTGGAATGTGTAACTAGACTTTATGGCTGGGAGTAAGTTTTTTTCCTAAGTAGTTTATTAATGAATTTTTAAAGCTACTGTATAATATTGATAAATAGAAACAAAGGGTTTTGAAAGGGTTTGTCTGCACAGCCAGATTCAACAAGCATACTTTTTCAGAATAACATATAATAAAATTAGCAAAATGTAACTACCAGAGAATAATTGAAGTTGTGAGTCTTTATAGATTTATATAATGATTGAATTTTTGGAAAAAGTTGTTTGCTTAGTTTTATTTTACCTTTTGTGAGGAAAAAATGCTGATTAGATTTTTTTCAGTCTAGTAGGAAGTGAACCATTGCACTTAACATTGTGGAGGAAAACACCTACAACTGCTGAATTGTATCTTCTAGAACAGTTTTGGAAAACATGGAATGAAATAGATGCGACTTGTAAATGCATCTTTGTCTTGTACTCAGTGAGGTATTTACAATTAGATTCTTACTGTTTCATCAGTGTCAGATAAAAAGGAAAGGGTGTAACTCACCTATTCTCAAATGAACTTAACATTCAAGTTAATTTCAAAGGAAGTTCAGTGTCTCTGTCTACGATAATTTTCCTTCTTTTTTTCCCCACACATTCAGAGGTATGTTTTCTTCTCAACCTCTTCTCTGTTCTTCCAACCAGCAAAGAAGAATGTAGCAAAGCATTGGTGAGGTGGCCTAATTTTGTGTTTTTATAACTCTGACTACCTCCCAAGAAGTATTTTAACTGGTGTCCTTAAGTGGCGTTCATCAGGCTCAGTTTTTTTCAGAACATCACACTAGGTCTATATTCTCTTTCAGATCTAAAAAACAGGAGCTTTATGAAGCCATCTAGTTTCCCAGGGAGAGTTTTAAGAAAAGAAAAAAAAAAGATCATGTACTTAAAGTTGGAAAACCTAGAATGAGCATAAATTTTGATTAGTTTTTTTCCGCTGAAGAAGCAACGCACTGCTGAAAAAGATGAGGAAATATGTGCTTCCAGGGAATTCCTTGTGTTACTCTTCTGAATTACAGACCTGACACTTCCTAGTGGCTTTTATTTAGTGTGTAATGTTACTTCTCAGGGCATAGTCTATTGTAGTGATTTAGAGTACATTTTTACAGTGTATAATTATTGATTAAAAAAGAGAAAGCTAAACATATAATAACTGGCTTTTACTTTTTATATGTTTGTCTAGCATTGTATTTTGTATCTACCCAGTGATTTACGGTAGACGTTACCATCTCATCTGTGTCATATTGTTATTCTCTATCTTAAATTGCTGTTGCAGTCTTGCAGAAAGGTCCTGACACCTGCTGGATTTCCTTTCTGAGTCCCGTAGTACTATTCAGTAGAGCGGTCATTATCTCAAAGATATAAGTTGTAATGATAGGGAAGCATTTTACAGTGTCTGTGTTGATGCACCATACATCTTAGACTTAATATTTTAAAATATTTTGTTAGGATTATGAATGCTAGAACTGCAAAAGCTGTTTTGATAGCTGTCAGACTCTTACATATAACAGACTTATTTTGAAAAGCAGAACTCTTAACTGAAGTCTAGTTTATTAAATATCTTTATCTGCACCATCTGGAACCTGCTGTAAATCCTACTGTATAGACAGGTGGGAAGACCCCACAGTGAGATGTCTGTTTTACTCATGGGATATTTTCTGAACAGAAAATAACTATGATAAAACAAAAAGCTTTTCTTGGCTGAGGTGTACTTGTATGTTCATTGTTAATAAAGCTGTGAAACTGGTACATCATTAATACAGTAAGATTTCCTGAATGGCTGCATATAATGAGTAGATAAAAGGATTGGATGTTTCTCTTTACAGAAAAAATTACCTATTATTAAAAATATGTAAATGATACAAGGTACCAGAATTTTAGAAGGTAAAATGTATCTACTGTGTTCATTCTCTTTTCTACCAGTTTTTCTTTTTTGAAATGGCTGCATTTAAAACTGAGTAGTTGTCTTGAAAAGTGCACTTGGGAATGTCCTCTGCTTTCATATAATCAAAATAATAGATATCTTAAGTAGTTTTAAGTAGCATTAAGATCCAAGGTAGTGACAGCACTACAGTGTTCAAGTGAGCCATTAAACACTAGTTTTGTAATACCATCATGCTCATCAAAGTACTATTCTATTTAGGGAAATGTTTATTTTATCAAGATATGTGCAAAAATATATAACTTTCACAGCTTTCTTATTAGGGGATATACAGCTAGTTTTAAACATAATATTTTGCAATATTTTTTCTATGAAAAATTGTCAAATGCACAGTTGTAACCATTGTAAATCTTATGTAGATTTCCAGGATAAATTAGATAAATGATACATTTTGTAGCAGAAAGACTAGAATTATGACAGGACAGTAAGACACTGGAAAGTAATCTAAGTGACCAGTGTTCCACAGGATAGTGAATGTAAAGCACTGAGTTTGTTTTTCACTGGTCTTACTTTGTCACAGGATGAATTCCTGTCAGATGGGGATTATTTTCTTTCTTTTGTAATCATTAGAGAGCTTGTCTGTGAATAAATTATCTATATTTATTCTCCCACAATATGTGTGCATGTATGTGTGAATGAATGGATGGCGGAACTCTATTTATGTCCTGTGAACACTGCAAAAATCTCCCACATTTGGCTGTTTTTATATAGCAGTGATGATCTGCAGACTCTTCCATGGATGACCTGTCCCAGGTCTGAATCTAGCAGTGCAGTGCCAGGCTGTTTGCTGAAAGCAGTGAGATCTTTTGCTTCCCCTCTGTCTCACTCTGCCTGATTTTCATGATACTTTGACAAATGTGTGCACACATCAAATAAATCATTTGTGGTGGTGTAGGGAGTATTTGAGACTGTGAAAGAGTTCGTACAGTCTTGCAGACTGGGATGACTGGAGAGTGCTCACCCAATTACCTGCCTGGTAGGGGAATACCTTCTAGGAATCCTCTGGGAAGGAAATGAACAGGCATGTTTTGGTTGAAGTGCTTTAGCACCAGAGAAAACTGAGAAAATTGTCAGACACAAACTAGCAACTTAAATTGGTGTTTGAATACAAACAACTAGTCTTTTTGGTACTTTATTTTCAGTAATTTTCTTGTGTTCTTTTTGTAAAAATAAATCACATTAAAATATTTTCAGAATTACTCTTCATTTTGAATGCCTTCTAATTTTGAATTATTTGATTTGAGAGCTTTCCTTAAAGGGATCGATTTTATTGGAAAATGGTAGCACCTTTCCTCTCTCCTCCTAGACGATGTGATTCATTCCAAAATGTGATTCATTCTAAAATAAGCACCTAAAATCACAGGGCATTACTGAAAGTATTGCTTATCATTCTAAGTGTAAAGCTTGAAAAAGCAAGGACATGTTCTACTTACACACTTTTTCCCCCTCTTACTAGCTGCTAGGTAGAAAGAGTATGTAAGGAAGCCATGAGTTGATATGCATAATGTTTTACTTAATTTGGATGTTCATTAAATCAGAAGGCTTAAAGCAAATAATAAACCCTCCAGGGTTGTTGTACAGAAGTAATTTGCAAGATCTGGTTATTATTTCGAATCTGAATGCTTTATTTTTACACCTGTTAAAATGATTGACAAAACTGTCACTGGTTTCATTGACATAGGATCAGGCCATGCTGTAGAGAGGGTATCGGCCACTACCTGATAGTCATGACAGTTCATCACCTGATAGTTAGTGTGATGGATAGTAAGTGACTTCTTTGTCTTTCACAAATGGTCCTATGAGTTCAGTGGAAAAAAGCAGTTAGGGTAGTGTGCACTCATTAGCACTGTGGAAAAGAAGCTGTTAAAGCTGTGGAATGTTATAGTTTTGAAAGGGCAGCTAGAGGAAAAATTAATGGTACTACAGGGTATCAGTAGCTAAGAAAGCTTCCTTTTCGTCTCTGTTTTTTTCCCCCCTCTATTTTATCCTTCCTTCTCTCCCTCCTCCTGCGCCCGCTCCCCCATTTTGCCCATTTTCTTCCCTGCCTCCATAATTTTTTTAAAAATCTTTTCTTGTGTGTCAAAACGTTTAATACAATTTGCCCGTGTAAATAAAGGATAACACTTTAGTTTTGGAAGTGTTGCATATCAATAACATATAGATCGATGCGCAAGGTTTATGCAAGGTATTTAGGGACTACTGATAGGCTTTTACGTGGCATGTGAAGGGGGAAAGTCTTAATAAATAGTTGGTTGCCTAAGTGTTGCTGTTCTTCAAGAGTGCTACCTACATTTATGGTCAACAGTAAACTGCATGTTTGCCACCTTTTTATCTCACAAATGCTTATAACTAAGTAACAGCTAATTTAATTTTTGAAAGGTATAGTCAGCATAATGCATCAACATAATTTCATTTGAGATTTCTACAATTATATGTTGTTATCTAGTACTAGATAATTCTCACCACACCTTTAATCTGTCGTCAGTGGAACCTAGCCAAGTATAAATTTTCATGGTTATAAACCTAGTTTTGCTGTGAAGGGAAGTTAAAATTCCACCATATAAAACATGCATTTCTGATGTCTGTTTAGAACCATAGAAGAGCATCGTAGCACTGCTTTCTTGTTGGGCACACTGAGTTTTACCTTGTTTACGTCAAATATTTTGTATTGCATGTTAACTTTTTTTCATATCCTACTAGTACAAAATGAGTTAAAAAATGAAGAGCACCCTTACAGTCCTAACTATTCTATGCAGATGTCTTCCAAAATTTACAGGTACAATTTTAGTGGTGGTGGTTAGTTAATAGATTTTTTTCACTTATTTATCAGCAGACTCGTTTTTATATGTATTAGTGACAAAACGGACTAAGCACTGCTCTAAGTTATTGTATTTCTGTAGAAAATGGGAAATAGTGTAAAGTTGTTTTTGTTAAATGTTGGCAGTTTATAAATAAACTTTTCATCTCCTAAAAAACCTCTGTTTGCTGACAACATATTGGACTCCAGTTTCTTTGTTTACCAGCGGATATCCTTCCTAGTTATTGTTAATCTCTTTTCAGTGATAAGCTCTTTTTAACAGCCACTGCACCTTTTGAGACTTAGGAGATGGCAGTCCTACTTTTGGTTCTTTTAAACATCATGGTTAAGCCCTTTTCAAATGCTTTTCTAGATCTTTGTTCAAGCCTAGTTTCTGAAAGGATGCGGATGAACAGCAGCTCTTTTGCTGTTCAGAAATTTCTTGTTGGCAATAGACATCTGGCTGTACTGTTTAGAGTAGCAGAACTTGGACAGCTGATTGATGCTTATCTTTCAGTAACTTTAAGTTTCAGCATGGTGTACTATGGCTTACCTTTTTTAAAATCTGGAATCAACTGGAATAATTCATGCCAGTTTTTCCAGGTTCCATACAGTTTCTGTGCTGTTCTAATTGAAGGGAAAACATTTTACAGATCTTAAAAGCCAATAACTGCCCTCTTATGTTCAAAAAAATGTGTTTTGTGTGATTCATATTAAAAATAGATGTAATATGGAAACATGGTACTTTGATTCCAATTGACTGCCTTTAGAACATAAATTTTGCTGTATAAATTTTGTGACTCTACTTGAAGAAGAATCCTCAAGGGACTCCTAATCTGAACTGGATGAAAAGATACTTGAGGTATGCTTGTTATTTGTATAAACTTTCTAATTATGCATAATACTTATGCATTAACAACTGGATCCATAGTGTTGCTGTTTTAGATCTGCAGTTAAGGTCCTGAAATAGTATTCAACTTCATGTATAATTCTATGATTTCATTTATGAAAAGTTGTTCATTCTTTGTCAAGACTGATGTTCATGTTAAGATTTCTTTTATAGACTTGAGTTAGTGCTGCAGTAAATCAGCTTCTAGTACATGTATATCAGGGCAATCAGTAGCTCTATAAAGAGCTTTCATTCCAGGCTGTTATTCAAATAATTTTGAGGTTCATTTAAATAATGTATCAATAAATATTAATATAAAATAATATTGAAATATCAGTGTGTGGTTGGGATTGGATTTTTATTATCTAAGCAGTGGCACTGGGATATTTCAGTGTAACAGCATATGTAAAAATTTTTTCAATACCGTTTGTGAGAGTTTTGTATTTTATATATTTCACAGGGTGTGGCCAGAATGGTAGGTCCCATGGTTCTCAAGTTTACTTAAGTGTTTCTTGTCATCTTGGTATCTTGTTCAGATATACATGCAAAGAAAAGAAAAATAAATCTGCGTGGTCATTATTGTCTACTTGCACTTTGTAATAATTACTTGCTCACTAATACAGTGCTTCAATGTGAGAAGAAGCTCATGAGTTTTTCCTGCTACTAACATAGTCTTCCACTCCAATCAATCTAAATCTTCTCCATCTACTAATATGCAAATAATCCTCTGCTTGATGCCAGAAGGCAGTGGTTGCATCGTCTGGTTTTCCAGAAGTGTGGACTATCGTACTGTTGACTCTGCAGTCTGGTGTTGCGGCACCTCTGAAAAGCAGCCACAGGTTCACTACTTCATTTGTAACTGAATACTTGAAATGCCTTTGAGAACTACTTTTCTGCAGTACACGGTAAAGATGTAAAAAAAACCAAGTTGAAATGTCAAGAAGTATCAGGTAAGTAGAGAGAGGTAATTTCATGGGGTCATCATCATCATGGCTAGACTTCACGAACAAAGATTTGGGAGGGTTTTACCCACGCTTGCTGCAAGCGCGCTGATGGCTGATAAGGCCAATGCGAGATAGACAAGTCTGGTTGCAAAAGGCACAGCAGAAAGTTTCGGTAGGTGGCACTGTCAAAGCACGGTTCTTTCTGCATTGTCTTTTCTTCTCCAGGTTGATTCTGCGTGTGGTTTCAAAGGAGACAGCAGCGTTACAGATTGTGTGTCTCCACATCTCCCGATTGGAGGCCAGAATGGACCACTGATGGTGGTCAATATGGCCAAGGCTGAGGTGTTGTTTCAGGCAGTCCTTGTATCTCTTCTTGGGTGCTCCTCTCTTGCGGCAGCCGGTGGCGAGTTCACCATAGAGAACAATCTTAGGGAGGCGGCGATCCTCCATCCTGGAGATGTACCCTGTTCATGGGGTACAGGATGAATTAAAGCACAACAGAAGCAGTTTAATTTTTTGGCTGAGTCCTGCTACGACCTATGTGAGCTGTGTCTGATATGCTGGCAAGCTAGGAAAGCAGTTTCCTGGGGGAAATGGCAGTCTTCGGAGAGCAAGTGTTTTTCAGATTTTGAAGTGTTCACAAAGGGAGATGGGAAGTTTTCCATTTAATATGAGACTTTTTTTTTTTTTTTTTTTGTAATCTGGAATTTATTCTCAATTCTGATCTGCCCCATAGTATCACATTGTTTGTTGTTTTTTGGTTTTGGGTTTTTGAGGTTTTTTTGGTTGGTTGGTTGGTTGGGGTTTTTTTGCCAGGGTACCCCTCCTGGTGTCTCATAAGGGGAATAACAGAGACTTTTAGCCGCATAACTCAGGGAGTTTCAAAGGTCTCACTTTTGTGTTAAAACATAAGTATTAATCTGCCTGGCACCTGAATCTGATTGGGACATAATTGAAGTTGCACTTAGTGGTTTCCATGGCAACCAGTGATTACTAAGTAGGGTTAAACAGAAGACAGGAAGAGTAATCAGTCCAGTCATTATCATCCACTCTAAAGCTAAAAACTTACATCTTTAAACACATACAGGCATGAAAACTCCAAGGCATCCCAGTTCTATGGTGTCTCTTCAGGTTAACCGTCTTTGTATGCATATTTAGCTGTGTGGGAGATAACTGTTTTTAGCCAGAGAGATTTAGCAGAACTGCAAATGAGTCAGTGGAGCCATGAAAATTTAGTAGCCACTGGCTTCACTACTGAAGGACAATGGCTTTTTCTGACGAAAAAGGAAATGGGAACTTTCCATGCATAACTGATGTCTTTACAAGGTACAGTCTGTTTTGAGAGTGACTGGCCCCTTTTGTACTCCTTGCTGTCTTAACACTGCTACCTCCCCATCCTGTGGCACGCGTTGTAAGTGGTGGGTGAGTGGTGTAAGTCGCCACCTCTGGAGCCGGCTCCTCTGAGGACACCAGTTCGAATCCTGGAGGAAATCGCTGTCACCATCCGAGCGTGCTCGGCCGTGGCAAGATGAGCCTCGGGAGTAAAGGGGGTGGGGCCAGTTCCACGTACACTGTGCCTCACTTAAAAAATCCATTGCACAGGCTTATCCCAAAATCTTCATTTGCGAAGTCTAGCCAACAACCTCCCCATCCCCACTCCTGCACAGCCTTCACCAGTCCACACAGCTACATTAGCCCCCTTGCACATCTTGAACCCTCAGGTTTGCATCCTCATCAGTTGCAACTTTCTGACTTGCCTATGGTTTCTTAATAACCCATCAGTTAATGTGACTGATGAGGTCTCTTTCTTGTCTTTGCCTCTGTTCATTCATCTGTTGGATTTGTATCTCTGTGTGCTCCTCGTTGTGCCTTCCCCTTTACTTGTTACACCCTTTGGTATTTGAAAAGTCCTTTACCAGTTGCCCATAAGGGAACAGAGACTCTCCTTTTACATACCTTTGCACAAACCGGTTTGCCTGTTTTCAGGAAAGCTGCAAACCTTGCTTCACTGTGGTTTGGTTTTTGGTTTTGGTTTTTTTCGGGTTTTTTTGGGTTTTTTTAAACCCCATGTTAACTTTATTCTTTGCTTTCTGAAGCCTTTTCAGTTTGACTGGAGATGTAAAAGCTTTCCAAAAGTCCTTAAATGAATAGATTTATTGGTTCCTACAGTCCCATGAAACAGCCTATTCAGTTTGGTAATGCTTGACTTGAATTAATACAGAAATTAAAATTCTCTTCCAACTGGTCATGAGATTTGAGCAGTAGTTGCAGTTTTTCCTGTGAGATAGTGCAACCACAAAAACAAAGGGAAAACTTCAATTACTGCTTGAATGGTGGAATCAGAGAGGAGTGTGGGTGGCAGAAGTGAGAAGTAGTTTCTCATGGACTATAGTGAAGATGGAAAGAGAACAACATGAAATATAAATAAATTCCCTTTCTGTCATGAAAGACTTCATGTTTTCTCCATCAGCAGTAGGTCTTGGATGAGGAAGAGAACCTACTTGCGTTAATGAAGTGGGTACTAAGAGGTTAAAAATATGGATGCAGACTTAAATGCTTATTGGTACACAGCAGGTCAAAGCTCGCTGCACTGAGTCATATTTAGGAATATGAAAAACCTGGGAAAAAGTCAGTTCTTTGCTATGACTGCTAGCAGAACTAACCACTCCACACTTACCAGCTTGGAGATTAATCTATCAGATCATCTGGAGGGAGCAGCACTCTAATAACCTGCTTGATAGCTCTGGATATTGCAGAAAGAGAAGGGAAGGTGTGTGTCTTCATCCCTCTCTGATTAAAGGTTTCCATATGGGAAGCAGAAATACAAAGCATATTTTTCTTTAAATCTGGAGGGGGGCGGAGGGGATGAGGAGAAAGCTGCTGAATGTACACAGAAAGATTTACTCAGGACCCCAAGGGAGAGTAATCACACAGCACAAGAGACCTGCTTTAACATTGCATGGAATGGGCCTGCTTGTCAGGAAACCTCAAGTCTGGCTTTTTAAGGGATAAATGCTGCTCTATGCTTCTGGGAATCTGGCTATGTCAGTGAAGTTGAGCCTTCCTATACCTCCCTATATGGTAACTAGTTTGCAAGATACTATCATACTTCTTTTTATCTCCATTTTTTATTTTCTGAATCAGTGCATATGTTTGGGAGTTTTTTGTTTATTTGTTTGTTTTTCTGTGGAGCCAAAGGTTTGACAGGAGGAATAAGAGTATGTCCCCACTCAGGCCAAGAAGACAACCCTGTTTGAATCCGATACATAAATTGCTAAGCAGTATGCTGTGGCACAAAACAGAAGTGATTACTGTTGTTTCATTTTGATGAATCTGTAGAAGGACAAGATTTTATCTGTGCTTTTGTATTTAACATATGACTGCTATGATCTTTGTTCTGAAGTCCTGTCATGTGTTGTGAATGGGCTTGTTAATTTTACTAAAGGAGATGATTAATGACCAGAGGTAATGGGAAAAGAGAAAGGAAACGAAGCTTTTTGATCTTCTAGTTGTTGATCTTGAGAGTGCCAGCACTTGTAATAATTAGTGTTTTGATAATGAGCACTGATCAGCATTGCTGTGGCTGGCATCTCTGTCCTCAGGGAATACACAGCCTGTTTACTTCTTTTTGGAATGAATGGGATTTTGATGTTGATATTTCATACATAGGATTTTATATTTTTGTGTAACAGCAACGAACCTAGCTGTTAGTGCTTTAATTCTGTATTTTGTCATTTTCTCTGTTTTTCTGCGAAATAAAGCAATACTGCCTATACTGTATATAGAGTTTATTAATACACTAAAGCTAAATATGGTAGGATCAGCCTAGGAGCATTTGCCTCAATGGCACAACTGGGACCTCATGGTCCTGCCCTCCTCCCGATCCTTCAGTGTTCTGCTGATCAGCCCTTTGGAGGAGCAGCTCAGTGCTGTGCTGATTTTGCAGTGCAGCAAGGCAGCCCAGGCACCCACCTCATCCTTCAGCACGCAGTGGTCAGCTTTCCCAGGTCCTGGTTTGGGCTGGGGCTGCATGGGCTGTTGAGAGTAGACACAGCCAGGACAGCACAATAGAACATTATGCTCAGTATATGAAAGAGCAGGGCAGAAGGGAGAGGAAGGGGACAGATTTGGAGCCACAGCATTTGTGCCACATCCAGCCATTCCTTAAACACCTTTGGTGACTCCATCACCACCCCGGGCAGCCGTTTTTAATGTCTAATCGCCCTTCTCCAGGCTCCTTCAGCTGCTCCTTACAGAACAGGCACTCCAGAGCCCTCCCCATCTTCTTTGTCCTTCTCTGGACTCTCTCCAGCACTTCAACATCCTTCCTGAAATGAGTGGCCCAGAATTGGCGACAGGACTGGAGGTGTGGCCTCACCAGTGCCCAGGTCAGGGGCAGGATCACTGCCCTGGTCCTTCTGGCCACACTCTTTCTGATACAGGCCAGGATGCCATTGGCCTTCTTTGGCCACCTGGGCACACTGCTGGCTCATGTTCAGCCACTGTCAGCCAGCACCTCCTTAAGTTTAATAATAATTTTAATTGATAAGTTTAATAATAGATACGTTTTATAGTAATAATTTATAAAAAAATAATAGTTGCAATCAAAGTAAAATAAAATAATAGTGGTAAATACTACTAAAGATGATAATGGAAAGGAAAAAAAAAAACCAAACAAGTGATGCACAACTTAACTGCTCATCATTTTCTGTCTGATACCAGATACCCCTTCCTGAACCCAGACTGGCCCCCCTTCCAGGTAACTCCCCCAGCTGGAATTTTTACCTGAACTTTCTTTAGTGCATATGTAGGGTCCAAGACTAGCTTTTGTTCATTTGATGTCTGACTACATAGGGTCCCAAAAGGGAAAGATTATGATATTTCACTGCACAATCAGCTGGTTTAAAAGCTTTATTTGTTGGAGTGGTGGGTTCTCGTGCTTCTGCTCTAAGGGATCTGAAGGCCTGCCTTTAAGTAAACCTACTATAACCCTATCATTGGTATGTGCCCTATACAAACCACAAGAGTGGGTTCTGTAATACTGTATTCTGTCAAACATATATTCCCTTTGCATTTAGGAGGGCTACATTTTTCCAGGGGGCACATGTGTAGTAACTGTGGAATCCTTAAGATCTCCAGTAAAAAACAAGGAGATTACAGTCACGATGCTATTCTTTGGAACATAAAACGTGGTCATCCTGCTATCCTGATTCCCTGTTGTTTTATCTCTAAATATCACCTGTCCCTTTCTTTTTATATGTCTGCCTCAGCCCTCTTTGAACTTACTTTCCCCAAAACCAGTTAAAACAAATTCTGCTATTTTCCCGTATCTATCTTTATAAATTTCTCTTGAAGGTCCGATATATCCCAAGTTGCTGATGACGGGCTCCGTTAGGAGTGGTAAATAAGTGGTTCCATGAACAGATTTAGTTACACAATAACCTGTAAAATTCAAAGAGATTGCAGGCACATGTGTGGGTGTAATGATGCTACTTTCAGTTTTTGAAATAAGAGCCATTTTCCAAATTCCATCCTCACTAGTATGTGGCATACAAGAAAGAATGCTATTCTCCTTATTTTCAAACCAAGACTAATAGCTGGTTGAACTCACTAATAGCTGATATATGGCACTGAGTGGGGTTGTCAAAATCCATCAAATACAATCCTACCATAGATAACCGGTAACATTCTGAAGTTTCCTCAAATTTTCATGACAGAGTGACACTACTACAAGGTCATATTTGGAAAGAATGCATTTCTGTAAGCCCTGCCCATTGTTCTTTAGTGACCAATTGTTTACCAATTTCTAAAACTGTCACTGTTTTGTTTACCACTCCCACCTCTGTTCTTGCCAGTGATGGTCAGCCCTGCTGGTCCTGTGCATCCCTTGGTCATTTCTGTCTTTGGTCCCGGTGATGTCTATGTGGTTGGTATGGTTTATAGCTTGTCCTACTATGACCAGGAGGACCAATGCAATTGCACCTTGGTAGGCCCTGTCTTGAAGACAGTCCCTTTTTGGTCAGCTTTCACCTGTTCAGGAGCTGCGGCTTTCTCGGCATGGGAATAATGTATCCAGGGCACCACTTCTTTCACTTTCACAGCTGTGAGTGTGGTCAGTAGGACTTGGTAAGGTCATTTCCACTTCTTACTTACACTGTAAATGTTCTAATATAAATCTGGTCTCCGGGATCCACTTCGGTTTTGCCTGTATTTGTAACAAAGCCAGAGGTAGAGCTTGATGCTGTTCAGTGAGGTGGTTCATTTTCTCCACTTGGCAACTGCCTTGTGGCCTGTAAGGAGTATGCAACTGCCAATCAATTTGTAAATTCTTGATGATCTTTTGAACCACAGTTGCTATAAAGTGTGGGCCTCCATCTGACAAGGCTGGCACTCTAAATCTGTGAATGACTTAAAAGTACTGTTACTACTTCTTGAGCTATGTGACTTCTAGTAAGAAACGCTGCTGGCCAACCTAAGAAGGTATCCATAAGCACCAATAAATATCAGTACTTCCCTTTTCTAGGCAGTTCGGAAAAAACAATCTGCTATTGCTGCCTAGGGAAGTTACCTTTTCCAATTCTTCCAATTTCAAATTGTTTGTCGTGTGAACCTTGTTTTGCAGGCAAATTTTAGGCTATTTAGTTACCTGCGTGATTGTACTGTATAAATGCCTTCTTACTATTTACCTCTTTAAGTAACTATATAGTGTTTCTGTTCCTCAATGTATTTCGTTGTGCTCTTATTTACTCTCCATAGTACTTCTTCTGGTACTAAAATTTGCCCGATACTGAAATAATACCTATTGTCTTTAAGCTGAGCCTTTTGATCTGTAATTAATTTTAAATCTTCTTTTGAATATGATACATTGGAGCTTACTTCTGTGATTCTGCCATCAGGGATTAAGAATGAAAGTCCTACCTGGCCATTTTCTGTTGCGTTTTTTGCCTCTTGATCTGCCAATCTGTTGCCCCTTTCCTGCTCTGTATTATCTTTCTGGTGTCCTCTGCAGTGTATAATAGTGAGCTGCCTTGGAAATTGGATGGGCTCAAGCTGCTTTAAGATTTCTTCAGCATGCTTTATTTGTTTTCCTTGCAATGTGAGCAATCTTCTTTCTTTCTAGAGTGCTTCGTGGGCAGGTGCTACACCAAAGGCATATTTTGAGTCTGTCCATATATTAATATCTTTTCCCTGTCCTAGATGTAATGGTTAGTGCAATTATTTCTGCCTTTTGTGAAGAAGTGCTAGCAGGAAGCACCTGTGCCTCAATAACATGATCTAAAGTCATTACTGCATCCCCTGCCTTACAGGTTCTGTTTTTCACATAGTTGACTCTGTCAGTGAACCATGATTCTGCTTCAGGCAGCAGGGTATCTTTTGAATCCAGTCAGCTGGAATATGTTGCCTCAATTGTTTTGAGGCAATCATGAGGTACTGGTTCCCACGCGGTCATTGAACTGGATAAAAAGGTGGTGGTTGGATTGATGATTCTAGTGGTGATGATTTCAACATCATCTTGTTCTAGAAGGATGGTTTAGTATTTGAGGGATCTGAAGGGTGAGAGCCAGTGACTCTGTCAGCTGCTCTAGTGCAGCTGAAATGTGTCACTAGAACAGTCATTTTTTGTACCACTGTGAACTTCTGTGCTTCCTGTATGTTTAGTACTACAGCTGCCAGTGTCCTCAAGCACCCTACCCACCCTTTGCTTACTTCCTCCAGTAGTTTGGAGAAGCATGCCACTGCTCATTGATGTGGTCCTACCTGTTGGGCTAGGAGCCCCAGTGCAATCCCCTGCCTTTCTTGTGAGCAAAGCCAAAAAGGTCTGGTCACATCTGGGAGACCTAGTGCAGGTGCTTGCGTAAGTTCCCTCTTCAGCAGCTTCTCCAGTCCACACCAACTGTTTGTTCCCATCTTGCAGGATGTGGTATAAAGGTTTGAGGATCAATCCATATTGATAGATCCAAAGTCTGCATCAGACTGTCACTCCTAAAAATATGCTAAGTCTTTCTGGAGTTTGAGGTAGAGGTGTTCTGCAGGTGTTCTTTCCTTTCTGGTCCCAGGCAATGTTAATCCTACTGGAATCCCACATTCCAGACAGGTGACTTCCTCCTGGACAATCTGGGCTTTGTTTTTGGACACCTTGTACCTATTTTGTCCCAGAAAATATAACAAACTTATAGTCCATTCTCAACACTCTTACTCTGTGTCAGTGGCAACTAGCAGGTTGTCCACATACTGCAGAAGGACTCCTGTCTGACGGTGCTGCCCTCTCATCAGTATCTTTTGCAAGTTCACTTCTGAAGATTGTGGGGCTATTCTTAAACAATACAGTACTGCAGTCTAGGTGAATTGGGATAGGTGACCTGTGTTTGGATTTTCTCAAAGGTGAAAAGCTTTTTACTTTTAGGTTCCAAAGGCAGGCAGAAAAGGCATATTTTAAAACTAGGATATCTTCATCTTTCAGTTTGGTTAAAAGTGTATATGGATTTGCTACTGGCTGGAGATCCTCGACAATTTTATTAATAGCTTTTAAAACTTGTACCAGACTAAAACTTTTGCCATCTGGCTTTCAGATTGGCAATATAGGAGTATTATATTCTGATTCACATTCAGTCAACAAACTGAATTTGATAAGATTACCGATTACCTCCTTCATCCATTTTCTATCTTCTAATTTGAGATGATATTGCTTGATTCTTGTTGCTTGTGTTCTGGGTTTTAGCTTTACTTGTACTGCTTGTGCAGTTTGGGCTCTTCCTGGAGTTCTGTCTGCCACGCCCCAGGATAGACTTGATCAAGGATCGAAGGTACTTCTACTGGTATCTGTTGCTGAATTAAAGCAAGACTTAAGACTTCAGTTAGTTTGTTTTCCCTTACTTTAATTTGTACCTCCCCACTTTCAAACTTAATTTCTGCCTTCAATTTGTCTAACAAATCTCATCCTTAGAGCAATTTAGGTGCATTTAGAATGTGGAGGAACTTGTGTGTGCCTATGTTCTTACCTACTTTGAAACTTAAATGATGCCTTCTGATGCTGGCCAGTTGCGTCTCCAACATTCAAAAATGCACTATCCATGACAATTAATTCTTGATTTAATACAGAAAATGTTGCACTGGTATCCACCAAAAACTCTGTTTTATGTTTCACTTTCCCCTGATCCGTTATAACCAGGGTGTCTCTGGGGCTCAAACACCTGGTCCCCCCTAGTCATGGCCTAATTCTGCCACCAAGGTAGTTTTCTATCTCTTTTGGGGGTGGTCTCTTTTCCAGTGTCCATTCTGTTTACAAATTGTGCACTGGTTCAGTCCTGATTTTGGATAGTCACCATTTCCAAGGGATCATCTGGGGCCTCCAGAACAGGGGTCTCTCCTTTCCAGGGTAGAAGTAGTTGTCTTTGTGATGGTTTTACCTGATTTCTGCCTTTCTAACCCTTCCCTGTTCCTTTATACCCACGATGCTTCCTTGATTAGTCTTTCCATGTCCCTCTGATCTTCAGCTTTTAACCTCTGTAGTTTGCGTTGGATGTCATCTGAGGATTGGTCCAGAAACAGTGAGATTAGCTGCTGTTTACCTTGGTCCCCTCATGGGTCCAGGGGGACAAAAGTTCACATTTCTTCCCTCAGCTGATCTAGAAATTAAGTGGGAGTTTCTCCCAGGGTTTGTTTCATCATGTGCAGAGACTGCCGATTTACAGCTTTGGGAATCGCATTCTCCATTCCATAAGGCACCCATCCCCAGTATCTCTGGAAGAGCTGGTAATGGTCAGGATTACTGTAATCCCAATGCGGCCTGTCTCACGTAAAGAAAACATTCAGATCATCATCAAGCCTTAACAAGATCTGGGCATGTGCCCTGGCTACCTTTAATTCCTTCTCAGTTTCTGTTAAGGCACCTAATATCAAATCTATATCTTCCCAATCTAGGCCTAGGACTTTAATATATGCTTTAAACTTCTTTGCCACCCCAGTTGGATTATCTCTGTATCTACAAGCAATGCTTTTCCAATTTTCTAAATCTCCCCAAGAGAAATTCACCTTGAGCCTTATAGGTCCCTGAGGTCCTGTGGCTTTCCTCAAAGGGGCCTGTATAACCTGATCAGTATCAATGCAAGGTGAGGTAGATTGTTTCCTCACCCTGCTGTGCATCTCCTCACTTGAGGGAGAGAAGGACAGAGAAAGGGGAGATCTCCTTCTCTTTTTAGGGTCCTTTTCCTGTTGACTCGAGGATGGTCCACTGTTCTCCTACCTTGTTGGCCTTGAGGGGGAGACAGAAGGCTTACCTTCCATGGGGTTACTTGCCTTTTCTCCAAAAAGACTTATATAATCATCAATTCCACCCTCTGCCTCACTATCCTTTTATTTCAAATACCTCTATCCTATTGAGCACACTACACAACACTCCTTGGGTCTTCCTATTCCCCCTCTCTGATTATGTCACTCCAAAGTTAAAACAAATGGATCTTGCAGACCCAAATTAATAGCACACTCTCTCTGCCACTCTGGGTGATCTTTCAGAGCAAAATACGTGTCAGCATAAAGTACTTACCCCATTTCCCTTCCCTTCACAAAAACAACATCAACTGCAATATGGTATCATTGTTTAACACACAATTTGCTGGCCATTTCTCACCATCGTCTAGTTTATACAAGGGCCACCATTAACCGTAATATTTAATTAGGTTCTTTTTCCTACTACTCCCACATGCAGATCTTCCTATTTCTTTCCAGTGCACCAAAATACATCCTAAGGAACTTTCACTGACCTCTTGTTTCCCCTGCTGGTGTCCCATTCTTACACTGCTTTGCCCTTCTCTGGCTGTGCCCCTTGTGGAACAACAGAAACGCAAATCCAGGCTCCCACTCACTTCATATGTAATTGTATATCTCAGTCATGTCAGTCATGATCTGTACTTTCACACCAGTAGTTTTGTCTTTTACTGGCCACTTTCCTCGTGGAAGAGAGGAACTGCAATGTGAGACTCAGCACTCACTTCATGCCTGTTTGCAGCAATCACACGGCACAACACCAGCTTTGTATTACTTTCAGTTTCCATGTTGTCTACAGGCTCTATTAGCCCCTAAGCTAGAGGCTTGGTATAAAGAAATTAATTAGTAATTCTAGAGCTTCTCATTCTGTGAACCTGGGACTCTCCCTCTGTAAGATGTTACAGCAAATAATAGTTTTAGGTATTACCCCAATGTCTTGCTGTGCCTTTTCAAACTGACAATGGAGGCAAAAGTAGGCGTTACCTTCTTGGCTATCCCACTGTCCTAAAAATCTACACTCTCTACAAATTATACAAAACAACACAGGGTAACACTCTTCACAATCCAGACACCAATGAGGGAAACTCACATCTACTCCTTTGTTGAGTTCCATGGACTATCACAAATCTAATGTTAAACACTAGAGTAAATTAGTATCCAAATTCATTTGCTGTGTTCTAAGTATATGATCCATACAATCAATCAATATCTGCCACCGAGGGTTCCAACTTAAGGAACCAGAGGACTGCAACAAACCCAGAGCCTGCCTCAAGGGACTGCAGAGGACCCCCCTCCCAGGGGAGGTGCCTGTCATCTCCAGAACATATATTAATCCATTGGACTTTATGTTTTGTGGGACCCTCACAAGCAAAAAACCAGGAGAACAGGACCGACAATGGATTCCACAGCAGTGATATATTTCCTACTTAATCTCTCTCTGTCACTCTCTCCCCACCTCCACTCCCTGCCTTTTTTCTATTTCTTTCTATCTCTCTTTCTCTGTCTGATATTTACTGTTAAATAAAATGTATACTACTGACATTGGCATATGGTCTCATTTGCACCTTAATTCAGACAGAGGCATTTCTCATAATTTTAATACCCAGATCATAACAATGTATCAAAAGATATAATCAGAGATAAGGGAGAAGTAGCATTTACAGAATAAGACTTTGAGCTTTTCCAGTACTACCTTGAAAACTACACTTATCTAAGTGATAATTACATGCATCTAGATTGCAGGAGTGTTTGAATGTATCTTAAGGTATCATTCCCTGACATAAGAAATCACTTTATGAAGGAACCTGCCTGTGAAACCTAAATGTTGTACTGCTAGTGAGTTACAGGCAGATTGCATGCAGGTGCAGTGAAATTTTTTATGTTTGTTATACGGAAAGTCAGACGAGTTGACAAAACCGGTGACTTTTACACTTGAAAAACAGATCTGATTCCATGCTATTGAATTAGCTGTTTCAGACAAAGTTAGTAAAGAAGAATCACAGAATTACAGAATATGCAGAGTCAGAAGGGACCCACAAGGATTATCAAGTCCAGCCCTTAGCCCTAAACAGGACCATTCCCAAGAGTGCCTGAGGATATTGTCCAAACACTTCTTGAACTCTATCAGGCTTGGTGCTGTGACCACTTCCCTGGAGAAACTGTTCCAATGCTCTGCCACTCTCTGGAGGAAGAACCTCTTTCTAATATCCAACCTAAATCTACCCTGACATAGCTTCAGGCCATTCCCTCAGATCCTGTCACAGGGCACCACAGAGAAGAGATCAGTGTCTGACCCTCCTCTTCACCTCACAGGGAAGTTGTACCTGCAATGAGGTCTCAGTCTCCTCCAGGCTGAACACACCAAGTGCCCCTGGAAGCTCCTTACAGTTTCCCCTCAAGGCCCTTTATGGTTTTTGTTGCCCTTCTTTGGACATTCTCTAATTGCTTAATATCTTTCTCACACTGTGGTGCCCAAACGCACACAATATTTAAGGTGAGGCCACCCCAGTGCAGAGCAGAGCGGGACAACCCCCTCCCTCCCCAGCTGGTGATGCTGTGCCTGATGCCCCTCAAGGCAGGGTTGGCCCTCCTGGCTGCCAGGGCACTGCTGACTCATATTCAACTCGCCACCGACAGGACCCCCAGCTCCCTTTCTGCAGCACTGCTTTCCAGCATCTCATTCCCCAGTCTGCATGAACACCGGGGTTGTTCCATCCCAGGTGCAGAATCAGGCACTTTCCCTTGTTGAACTTCATATGGTTGGTGATTACTCAGTCCTCTAATTTTAGACGATGGTTGAGTCTGGAAGATTTTATTCATAAAATTGACATTATGTATGCTCCAAAAATGCATGCAGGTAATCAGAGAGCTAAGCATGGGCTTTCAGGCACAGCAGGAAATTTACTTTGGAAACACCATACAGCTGCAAACAACTCACAGCTGGGTGGCAGGAAGCAACACACATAAGGGCTTCTTGTCCAAAAGGATGAGGCATGTGCATCCTGCCCCATTGGGTTGCTCCCTTTCTCCTCTTCTCTTCCTTTCTCCCCTATTTGAGGGAAAAAATGCTTCTCTGAAGCTTGAAAACACCTTCTCTGATAAGGCTTTGCCTGTTTTGACTATCTTCACAAGAAAACAGCTCAGAGGGAAACATATCATTTATCCACAATGGAATTTTGAGCAAAGAGAAATTTCCAGACCAGTTAATCTCCTTGCCTATTTCTTGCACAGGGGCCCTTCAACCCCCACACATTAGTTCATTGGTCCAATATCAGAATTGAAAACATTTCCATTTCTGAAACCCACATAGTTCAGAACCAGCAAGCACATCTGAAACAGCCTCTCTTCTATCAACAGGTAAGGCACACACCACTAGAGTCAGAGATTAATGCTTTTAGACATAGGAAAGCTGTAATCCTAAGATCTCAGACAGCAAAAAGTATTCATTTCTGTCCCTCATGGGTACTGGGCTATCTGACGTCAAGAATGTCAAGCTTGAACATTTTTGTTTGTTTGTTTGTTTTTTTCCAGCCTGCAAGAGCTGTTTTGCCTTTGGCCCAAGGCTGAAAATAACAAGGATCATTGCAAGTCCAATTCCTGAGAACTCATACATGCTGACTAGATTAGTAGACTAATGTAGGAGAAAAGTGTCTAAACTGCCACAGCTAAGGCTTTTATCTAGGCTAATGGATATATAAATAGAGGCAGAATGTAGACATGCTGAATCCAATTAATGTACTCTTCTGAGCACAGGGGTTTTCTTCCTGAAAAGAGAAGCCTTCTTTGCCTTTGAAATATCCAGGCCCAGTTAATGAGGTGTCCATGTGAAACTTGGGCCAGGTCCTTCCCTGAGAGAGATACTTTGCTGATGCTCACACAACAGCTTCTGCCGAACGACCCAGTTGGGAAGAAAGGCTTGTTTATGCCCATTTTCCCCTAAAGTAACCACCCATAGGATGATACAAACACTTATCTTTAAATCAAAATACAGGCTGGAAAAAATCCCCTATATACAATTTAAAAACTGGTTCAGTGTCAATAGAATTTTTTACCTAGCAAGTGTGTCTGAATATGCCAGAAGCTGGCAGATATGTGTTTGTTACAGATTACCACAGCACTTTAGAAAACTGTCACCCTCACAAGATTATAACTTAATATCCAGTGGATTGTACTGATTCTTGTTGCTTTTCATACTGATTTTTCAGCCACTTTTAATTTACTACAGGTAAAATTGACTAAATAATGATGATCAGGTTGAAAACAAGTAGTAGCCTGAAGGTCAATGCTAATGCCGTATTAGCAATACTAATACTGCTGCATTAGCAGCATCTCCTTAGATTCACAGACAACTCACACGCTAGACTTGTCTTCATAAGCTGTGAAACCAGTGAGGTAAGGTGGAGTTCTGGGAGAAAAATGCTTTTCTTGGAAATAATTTAGCAATCACTGCGACCGCTTTTGTTAGTCTTTTGAAACGGTAAAAATATTAACAGAATAAGGCAGGACGGGAGTGACCTCTAGAGGTGACATGGGCAACCTCGCTAAAAGCAGGGCAAATTTAAATCCCATTCAGGCCTAACTGCTCCATTGTTTTGAGAGGGAGAACAAGGAGGAGGAACTTAATTGGCAGTGAAGTGTTTTATCTAATGTGACTCTCCAAGAATCAATGCATTTGGGAATCTGTCGTGCACATTCTATACACCTTAAGTTCTGGTAACCTGGGACCATATGCGCAGAAAGGAAACAGAGATCTTCTCTAGGTTTTCTTATTATTGCTACAGATGTTATCTCTTTGGAAGATTTGTCCAAGACATGATAGAAAAATGTAAATAAATAGAAACTATTAGCACAGGAGGGAAAGAAATGAAGTGTAGCAATGGATTAATAACAGAGGAACAGATTTTGGTAGCAGTTGTCCAAGGAATAAGTCACTTGTGCTTTCTGTAGTCCAGTTTCTTTTCAATGCCTTTTTCATACTCTCATTTTCAAAGTTTTCATTTGGAGAATACTGTGGCATTTTGGCTAGGATTTAAAGGTGCAGCTGTGCATACAGAGCGGATAGATGATGTAGTAACAGGGGAAGAGGTGCTATTATCAAGAACTAAAAAGTGTCTTTCCACTGAAAGAAGAACAGAATTAAATTCCTAACTAACACCAAGTTATCATAGTAATTAGAATCCTATATATGTAGATTACTTATGATAGTTTGCAGTGGGATGTGCCTAAGCACTTCACAGATGCTTATCACAGTAGCTGAAGAGATGAATTCACAGTCCTACCGAAATTTACCAGTATAGATTGCCAATAGCACAGTTTACATTAGTTGTTAGGCACTGTAAAGTCCCCTAGCATTTTTTTTTTTAATTGAAAATCGAATAGATATCAATCTGGGGGGGAAAAAAAAAAAAAAGGTGTATTTATTCTGATAGTTTATTTCGATTATGACTGCCCAGACTTATTGTTTTAAATACCATAAAATGCAAGACACTGTCTTGAGGAATTTAGTTTTGTTTGCACATGTGAGACAGGGAAGAGCATCCTGGATACAAGATACAATAGTTGCTACAGCTGGGCTATAGACGCAAGTTAAGGTTAATGCTGTGTTTGTATACGGGAACACGGGAGTAAGTCGGGAAAGGGGCACTGGTGAGCCTTTGCTGAGTGGCAGAGCCTCCCTGGAAGCTGCGTGCGCGATTGGCTCAGGTGTGCTTCACCTCGGTCTCCGCAGCTTTTTCCCAGCTCTGGCGGGCGCACAGGCCCGGCTGGCACACCCGCTCTCACCGCGCGGCGATGGAACCTCCCGCCCTGCGCGGCCGCGCAGAGACGGGCAGATCGGTGCCCGGCAGGGCCTGTACCCGGCTCGGAGCCGCCGCGCCTCAGCGCTGGGGGGGACAAGCCGCCCCGGCCCCCGCGGCCCCGCCCGGTTCTCTCGCTCCGCTCCGCTCGGGCCGGGCCGGAGCCCGGCAGGGGGCGGAGGGAGCGGCGCTGACGCGAAGGGCGGTGCGGCGGG
>VXAU01003096.1:71998-121365 GCA_013399695.1 Formicarius rufipectus
CCGGGAGCGGGGCCGGGGGTGTCGGGCAGGCAGCGGGCCCCGGGGAGGGTGCCCAGCCGGAGAGCGGCTGCTGTGGGCGGCGGGCGGTCCGTGCGCCCCAGCTGGGCGTGCGGCATCTCCGAGGCGGCGGTCGAGCCGCGCAGCGCTGCACCTGCCCCGGGGTGCGGGAGCGGCGCCAGCGCGGCCATCACCGCCCCCATCGCAGCTCCCGGCGGGGCACTTCGTGCTCTGCCTCGGCTCATCCGAGCCATCCTGTTATGTGGTGCTCGTGGAATAATACTGCGTGGAGCCTTCTGTGCCCCAGTGCACTGGTTTGCTGGGTTTTATTATTTAGTCGATTTTTATTTTTTACCTCGCACCTTTTCTGTGGTGGAAAGGTAAAGGCGAAATGAAGCCGAGGCGGTGGGTATTTTGCGTCCCCCGATCGCAGCGGCGCTGCCCGGCGGGAGATGCTGCGGGCTTGGCCTTGTCCGTTTTGCAGCGGGGAGGGAGCTCGGCGGGCCCGGCTCTCCCCCATCGTCCCTGCGGGCCCTGCTCGGCCTGACATCTGCTGCCATCGTGTTCAGGAAACGGAGGGCATCTTGGTCTCTTCTTCCCGGAAAAGCAGCTTGATAACCATGATTGTCTGAATCACAGTCGTGGTCAGTGCAGCCGAATGTGCTCCGTCCGCTTTCTGTAAGGGTCGGTGTTAACAGGAGCAATTTACCGAGGCTTGCCATCATAAACCTGCATTTTAAGAGAGGTGGAACCATGGGCCTAGGCTGGAAAACTGCAGCATCTTTTCGCTTACTCTGTTGTAGGTTTTTTGGACTGTGGAATTGCAGTTTGCTTTAGAGAGTGCATTGCAGATCTGGCTGTTTTCATAGCTGCTGAGGAACTAGAAGGCAGAGATATTTGCCTGACTCTGCATATATTAAGACTGAGCTAATGTGGGTGTAGGGCAGATCAGCCATGTAGTGTTTTTCTTGTCTTTGACGTGCGTCATATCGCACCAGCTGATAAGAGGACACCCAGGTGGCTGCAGCTTTGTGTCTGATCTGCAGCTGTGGCCCATGGGGTCCTAATCACCTTGCCCTGCAAAACATCCCAGTCACAGTGCTCCAGGTTCTGCTGCATTGCTGTTAAATCTGGACCAGCTGCACCTGCCTTTGCAGCCCATGTCAGGAACTAGCATGTGATGTCTGTTCTTCCCAAACTCTCATGGTGATACTGAGTGTGTTTATTCTCTTAAGTGCTATCAAACCAAAAGTGAGGTGTATGTTTACCTTTTGCTCCAATGCTGTGGGGGGAAGGGGCAGGGTAGTCTGTTCAGGACAGATATGGTTGAATTGTGGGCACTTGTGCATATTTGTACTGAAAAATTAACTATTCAATGAGTAATAATGGAAGAAAACAGGAAATGGCAAAAGCAATAAATTCAGAGTTTTACTCCACTTTGGATGGATGTTGTGGATGTTTAATGAGTGAAATGTAAACATGAATGAAAGACAGCTTGTCTTCCTTGGAAAATGGGATAATATTGAGATATCTACAAGCTTTTAGGCAAAATTAATTTCTACAAAGTTAATGGTGGTTCAAGGTTGGCTCTGTACTATGAATCATGTAATTCCTTGGTCTATTTTCCTGGATATTTCTGGTTGCAACTTGAAAGATACTTTTATCTTACATTAATGCATTATCCTCCCTTAAAATAGTAAATTTTCTGGCTACTGTGCTGTCTTTTAACAGATGCAAAGCCAGTCTTTTGGAAGGCTATCAAAATAAAGATTAGCCTTTTAGTTACTAAATGTAAGAATGCTGGGAAGGTGATTTGGTGCATCTAGGTAGACAGAAAAGATAATTTTGGCATGTGAAGAGGGAGAGATGCCGAAGCTTTTTAGTGTAGCCCTTTTTGACTACTTAATCTAAAATCCTTTTCATATTTTCTTGAGTTGTTAATTTAATTCTCAATCCTTTGTTTATGGTAAATTTGGAATTCCTTATGTGTTGGGAGGAGCCTGTGTTCCAGTTTTTTTAATTTGCTAAAGCTGCCTTCTTGTGTTTGAAACATAGGAGCTATCGTGTGTTTAAAACATGGGAGCTACTATTTTAGAAGATATTTTGTGATGCTGGATGTGATACCATGGTGGACCCCAAAGCTGAAAATCTTGTAGTCCATCATGCCCTTATCCTTTTGGGTCAGGAAAAGTTGGTATGGATTTTTGAGGATATGAACATCTTGATCTGGATGTTTTGTTTACACTATATGGATGTAAGTACTCCATAATACTTTGAATTCAGGGACTAGTAATTTTAAGGTTAAAGTCTGTGTCATCTAAATAGCAGCTAGAAACCTGAATTCTTTGCATATCAGATTTGAATGGATTTTATTTGGACCAGGTGTTAGCTTCTGAGTTATTTTATACGATTTTAAGCCACTGTCATATGCAGTGCTAACGTTCTTAAGCTTAAAAAGCCTTCAGTGTGAGGACTTCAAAATGTACTTAACATTTCTTTTCATAAGCAGTACTTATTGACACTAGAGCTGGCATAAAAGTCATGAAGGTACAAAGAAATGGAATCTCCTGTTCAGCTGCTTGTTTTGTGTTTGTAACAGGTCAATGTGGGTAGTCATTTGCATGGGCTTTATTGTTTGGCTTTAAGTTTGTCAGTGTGTCATAATGTTTATGCCAAATAAAATCAGGAAAAACTAATCTTAAATACAGAAAAGGTAGTTAGGAAAATGCACACCATGACGGTTCTGTGACATTGCAGCACATACGTAAGTTCAGGTTGGCATCCAAAACTAATGATGATTTTTTTAAAAAAAAGGATTAAATAAATTTCAGAGTCTTCAAATAGACAAAATGAAAGAAAAATCAAGCAGAGAGCTAAAGCTTTTCTCTCACATCTTATGGCCTAGATACTTCAGACCAGATTCAGTGTTCTTTCCCTTGGCAAACACATTGTCTGTTATTAGTTGTAGTTGCTCTGGATTTACACGAGATTATGAATTAAAAGAATCAGACCTTTTCTCTCATGCTCAAAAAAGAAAAAGATAATTAAAAAATATTAGAGGTGCTTCAGATAGTTTAATATGTGTCATCTATAGGCAATGCAGCTTGATTAATTAAAGCTTAACTTTGAACAAGATCCTATTACCATAGATTTAAGTGAAGCCTTGATGTCCAGCAATGCATTTTTAAATATGTTTTTCTGATTTCATAAAAGGTGAAGATTCCTGCTTAATGAGACAGCTAGCAAACAACCTGCCGCTCATTTATTTCTAAGAGGTGGCCTGTAATGCATATTACATAGGGGTTAAAGGCTTCTGATTGATTGGTTTTGCATCATAGTAATGATTGGTTCAGTAAGTCAGCTACTGAGAGCCCTGTGATAGTATTTTGCTGTTTCCACTGCCTGCATCAGTGTTCTAAAAGGGCTCTCCGTGTATTGCTTTAGTGACAGGGCCTAGGGAAATGTCTTTATTTGCTGCTTTCGTGTATGCAGGCACATGATGATAATGCCTGTCCTAATTCTGAAGAAATAAATCCAGGAGCAGCAAAATGGATACATGACAGCTGTGGATGACAGAGGACTTAGCTGAAGATACTCTAGGACCATAAGAACGTGTTTATGCACTAGACTGCTTTCTGCTGGGGACAGTTCATCTTGACATGAGAGGAGGAATGGAAGTGCAATTCTGTTTCTAAGGAGATCTGTTTCCACGGAGATGCTGCTAGGCAAGTGGCATTCTCACCTGGTCCATCGTGTTTCCTGTGGTACTTTCTGTCTAAATGCAAAGACTTACTGGGACAAGTTCCCACAATCCAGTAAGCCTGTACAAGTAACTGTCCGCGGATGAGCAGTGGGGATTTATCTATCATCAGGGAAACTAGTGAGAGAAATACATTAGAGGTCTTGAAAACAATAAGTAGCCTAGGTGAAGTAAAGCACATTAAGAGCCTGTGTTCTCCCCATTGCCTAGCAAAAAGAGGAGACATTATCTGATGTTTAGGCAGTTAAACCCAAAAATTTAAAGTGTTTAAATACTTTTTTTTAGAAATGTATATTCCCCCTATGCTTTCTGTCCTATTCTTGGACTGTCAGATCTTTCTCATAAGCCAGCAACTTGCTTCTTTCTTCTCACGAGCACTTAAATAAAAATTACTCTCCTTTAGAAAACTACGACCTTGCCACCCATCTGATAAAAATGTGAGTGTAGCAAGTGAGAGACTTTGTTATTAGTCTGTGAGTTAATGTGATAACTGAGCAGCACATCCTTGGAATTTGGGCTGAATCGTTTTACTGCCTATTTCTTTTTTCAACTAATTAAACTTTTCTGTATCTCTGTGGCACTCTTTTTGTGCAACAGAAGCATCCCTGCTGAATTTCATTTTCAATTCTAAAAGATGAGCAGGGGTCAGGAGAACACCAGCACAGTAGACCCATATATATGGAGTTTGCAAAACTCTACCATCTTGGCCAAAATAATTCGAGCAACTGCATGGCATTAACTCATTGTTGCTTTATTTTTTCCATTTAGGTATTTCGTGTGAAGAACTGCCTTTCTGTATATACATGGTTAAGGTAGTGGATCAGTATCTTGGAGATATAGGTTTGGTGCCCTGTATTACTTTGCTTAAGTAATTTTATTTCTCTGCAAGTATTTTCACTTTTGTATGTAAGGTTTCTGATAATTTTTCTCAGTCATTCAAATTTATTGTTTTTTAAAGAAACATATTTTGCCCAAAACCTGGTGGGTATTTGGGTGGGCAAGAGCTTACAGTCTGGGTAAAAGAAAGGTTCTTTTAAACAGAGTGAGGAGGAAAAAATAACATAAAAGAAGATTTAAAACATACATGAATATGACTTAATTGTCCTAACATGTCATTAAGCTTTATTTGTGGATTTAAAAAGTTTTATTTATCCTGATATATAGTGTTATATATGTGTTACTGTTACCATGAATTTATGTAGTGCCAATTCTGGTGGGACTTTCATCATGTTTGAAATTTTGATACTTCAAAAATCTCAAATTGAACACTTTAAATAAATTTAAATTAGGAAAACCATTTTTAAAAGGACAACTGAGAGTACTATCTGAAAAAGCTCCCACCAGAGCCAGGTTAACATCATCAGAATGCTTTAACTAACACTTCAAATTCAAAGAGGCAAACCCAGTGGGTTTTTCTTGTATGTTGTTGTCTCAGGTAAATCTTAGGAAGATGGGTACTGCTTTCACTGTTGGAAGAGGAAATTAGTATGTTTTATATGATGTGTATGGAGAGACAAGAGGTTTTTCATTCTCTTAGCAGCTTTCTCACATCAGATTTTTTATGATCACAGAGTAACTTGAATTGAAAAGGATTCCTGGATAACATCTGATCCAAGCTCTGCTCCTGCCACGTGACTAAGGCAAGGGCTGCACATGCTATGTTTGTAGCTCGTGGCTTAACCAGGGTGTGAAGCTCTGAAGCCAAGTGCTGTGCCTCTTGTGAGTGTCAAACACCAGTGCATGCTGGATGTTTTGCGTACTGACCCAATGGGACAGGACACAAACCTTCCTCCAACCTGTGCTCCCCATCCTCTACTGGGCAAACCTTCATCCAGAAAGCTGCTTGCTTTGGTGCTGGTGTTTGGGCTGTGGCAGTGTGGGTGTGAAGAGAAGAGCTGTGGGAGGGGAAATGGTGGTCTCCTTCTGATGCGGGGCTGGGTTTTAAGTCTGTTTTACCATTGCCCCTCCCCGCCCTGTGCCCCATTAAGGACTGAAATGCAGGTATATTTGCTGTATTAGCCAATCCAGGGACCTGATAATCTAAATTTTTGGTTAATAGAATTTTTAAGATGGCCAAGATGGATGAAATTATTGCCCAGAAGCTTAGAAAGCTTTTTTTTTGTGTTAAATTATGTTGCAACAGTTTTAAAATTAGAGAACTGTTGTTAAGAAATGAAAGAATCATTGAGCAGTATTCTTAGTAGCAATGTGCAGTGCACTTACCTTCAACTTAATGAGAAAATCGCTCCCAGTTAACACTGTGATGAGCTGACAGAAATTTGTATTAAATAAAAGTGACAGTGCAAAACCAGCCTATAGCTTTGTAATTTCAATTCCATTGCATTTTCAGTGGACATTTTACTTAACCTTTCCACAAACTGCATATATGTTTCTGTTATGCACAGCTATTATCCCTTTTGTCTCAGAGTGATAAATAAGGATGAACTTAGGTTCTGCTTTTTCTCAAGAATTATCGTCCTTTGCTGATAAATGATTAATTACAAGATTACCATGACATTGTTCAGATTTTGGCTTCTTGCTTTTATTTCACAACACTGAGAAAATCCTGAAGTCCCCCAAAACTTACTTGTGGTGGATCATGTTAGGGCTGCATGTCTCTTGGAAAGAGGTGTTTGAGCTCAATGCCTTCTTGGCAAGGCGTTGGGCATCAGTCCGAGGGGACAGTGCCATACTTCCTAATATTGGCTCTGTGTTAGCCTCAACATCCAGGCTTTAGGCTTTCAACTACAGGCTTATGATTAGTCTGACTTCTTAGCCCTAGTTTAAAGTCTTGTCCAAGTCAGGCAGTTTTAATGGGTTGTATTTTAAGTGTGGTACCCACACTGATTTTGGAATCAGCAATTTTAGTTGCAGTTAAAGTTGAGTATGGACTTAAGACACTCACACATATCTTTCTATTTCTTTACCTATGAAAACTGTGAAGACTGAATGTCATTACTTCATTTTAGGTCAAGTTGCTATTGAATACAGATTTAAAAGCTGCATAAAATATATTTGTATTTTAGGAGCTACAAATACCTAATGCTTTGATCTACAATACATCAAAACTTATTTTGGATTAAAATCTAACTACATTATTAAAAACAACTGGTATTTCTACTTAGGTACTGACTTGCTTATTTCTGGTTTTGGAGCCTTGATAACCCAGCCTCTTGAACAAAATTTTTGTCTCAAGGAAATCTGAATAAGTAAGCTGGGAAGAGAAGAATATATTGATTAGGACATACATAAGCTGCCTGTATCATTGCTCATTTTAGATAAAAAGTAGTCTCAGTAATGTATCAGATGACTCTTCGGGTTAATTGGTTGTCACAGGTGACGTGGAGCATCCCCTGATGTCTTCTGCTGCTCTAGCTGTGTCAGTGCCTGTGTCACTGGGATCCTGTTGTTAGTTGTCGTTGACAAAACATTTTCTAGTGGAGATCTGGTTCTCTGACAGACTCCCCCCCTCAGGATTAATTGCCTCCTGAGAGCAAATGTAAGCCGTTTGAACTGAATGTCAGAGTGGCAATACAGTTGTGTAAAAAGTAAGTACTAAAAGCACAGTTGTAACTTTTATACAGTTGTCATTCATACAGTAAATCTGCCAAAAGAGTAGTTAAGTTCTGTACTCCAAAACTGATTGACTTTTGGTGATTCTCTAGGAACTAAAGATTCAAACAGCCTTTTTTGTTCATGAAGGAAAGGAAATTTTTATGTCACATTTCTGGTGTGCAAATTCATGTTGTTGAACTTTTTCTTCAGCCTCTTTATTCATGAAGCTAATGACTAGAGGTTCAAAAACACGTTTTTTCTTCCAGTTTATAACTATTAAAACGTGAGCAGTTCACAGCTCAATTTCGATCTGCAATCTTGTTCTGTGTTATGATCTTGTAAGCAGTGACATCCACAGACACTGTGGTGCAGGTTCATATATGTACGCCAGATGGTCTCTGGATAACAGCAGGAAGGTGAAAGTTCTTACTTTCATTAAGAAACCAAACTTCTTCATTTGTTTTGAAAAGAAAGATTTTTTTTTTTTCAGCTGCCAGCCCAAGAGCCTTTTGTTTTCAGGTGGCAGTGTGTAAAACAGTGATTTTAGGGCCATTGGACATTGGAAACACTGATGGATATGTGTGCTACCTTTTAAAGTATCTTACACCTGAAACCAAAGGGTGATATTCTTGGGAAGGAATTCTCAGTGTGGGGTTGACTAATCAGAGCTTCTTGTGAAGAACGTATTTTTTCAACCAGTTTAAATACTTCTGAAGTCAGTATGAAGGTTCAGTAATCATATGAACTGCAAGGACTAAAGGACATTACACACAAAAAAGCTACTGTTCTTCTGGTTTTGTAATCTATACTTCCTTTATTATGTTTAGTCTATCAAAAAGTCAGTCCCACCCTCATTAACGACTAACCTCCTCCAGCTAGGTGTAAATCCTCAATCACTTTATTTACCCTGCCTAGTTTAGACTTTATCTCTTTCCAGTGTATCACAGGAATCCTGTGACTTCATGGCTTTTAGCAACATCTCACACAATTACTGTGGTGCAGTAGTGTACAAACCTTTGTGGCTACCTTTTGGTGTTGTCTTTTCAGTTGTAGTGAGGTACTGAATAGTGGGTGAGATCTGGATAATACTCACTTACTTAGTGGCTCAGGGAGGATCCCAATGAAGTCTTGGAGTAGGTTCGTTGGTCTTCACCTGCCACCTGTGCGGGCTCATGCTCTGATGGGAAAACACTGTTGCGAGTGCAGAGTCATCACAGCTTTGAAGTATGAAGCAGTGTGCTGTGAAGTCACCTATAATTATTTTTTCTTAGTGTGAACAGCATGTAAGACGTGGCTGAAGTGCCTTTGGGTTTTAGGAAGGAGTGCTTGCAGAGAAGAGTCACTCAATATGAGGCAGCTGTTTGTTCTGCAGCTTCATTGGAAACCCACTCATTTTTCACTGGTGCCACTTGATGAGGAGCAGACCTTGGGCCGCCATTCTTGAAGCTGGTCTGTCTGGCTGCATCAGTCAACAGGAAATTTGGGTGCCTAATGTGGAGACTAGGGGAAAGAGGGGAGTCTAGCTGATTTTTTTTTTTTTCTTTAAGAATACAAATTGGGATACTCAAAGTGCAAAAGATACCAGTCTCCTCCTACAGCAGTGTCAGTGAAGCTTGCTTGAGGTTGATGGTGAGATTGGATTATTTAGGAAAAAGTTAAGTCTTGCCTTATCTATTCATCAGTGCATAGTTCTGTGTTCACTCTTGTCAAGCTTCCTGAAGCCTTACAAGCACTGTGACAGTACAGCTTTGTGAATGGTTTCAAGTTGATGTCCAAATTTTACCATTATTTTTGGTTAAAGTAATTGGTACATTGATTACACTTTGGTAGGGAAGTAATTGCCAGTGTAGGTTTCCTTGTTGATGCCTGTCATTGCTCTTTAAGTGTTACATCCCATTCGGAGGAGTGGGGAAGGGAAGAATTTTGTGTAACTGGAGCATCCATCTGGTACATTTTGATGTCACAGCCTGTTAGTGGGTTGTTACTTGCAGTACCTAACAAGGACTTGGTATATAAAAAGCACCTGATGTTGCACCTGAATTACAAATTCAGACTGCTATAATTTCTGAAGTCTGTTTGTTGTTGCACATTTGTTTGTTAACTGAATCTTTTGAAGACACTTGAAGATCCAGTGGCCATGGCTGTTTAAGAACAACATTCTTGAAATAAGAACCTTTTTTACCATGAGGAAGGAATCCTCCAAAAGATCTCCCGTGCTTTGATCATCCAAAGACCAAATCTTCTGGCTGCAATCTTGTCTAAACGGAAAACATATGCATCAACAGGGGGGTAAATCTGGTAACTGTTTTCTACTGAGGAAAGACTGAAGCCTTAGAAGTTTAGTCTTTTCTTCTGTTGCTCATCAGCTGTTACAGGCTTTCCCCACAGGCAGTAGTTTCTGAATTCTTTTGTAGAGGCTCCCAAGTCTGTTCTTGCTGATGTTTATAGCTTGATAAGAAACACTGACACTGATGAGATTTTTGGTGTGTTCAGTTGTGAGGCAGCATTTGAGTGTCAGAAGCAAACATAGAGTGAAGATCCAGCAATTTCAGTATGCATTTTATGAGATGGTGGTGCTATGGTTGCCAGTTTTCACTGGTGACTCTGAGCAGTAGCACTGCTTTTATTTTTGTTCCCAGGGTTGTCTTTACCATTGCAGATTCTTTAGTCTCAGCCCTAGGTACCTCAGTGTGTCGGGTTCTGCTTTGCTCCCCGCCAAACACAGCTGTGAGCCAGTCAGCTCTTCCACCCCCTCACGACAAAGGAAAAAACTAGCAAAAAAGAAAATATAGTAAAAGAATATATATATATTTATAGATACTTCATGCATATACAGCTAAATGCTATATACATATAATACAAGGATTCCAAACAATCCCAAACACCCCCCAAAAGGGAAAAGGACCAAAAAGGATAAAAACAAAACAATCCCAAACAATCAAATCCCAGGAATTAATTCAGTAGAACAGTTATCACAGTAAGATCTCACCAGCTTCCCTTATGAGAAGTGAGTGCCTTCCCTCCTCTGCTGACGCAGAGAACAGCTCTCAGCCAGTCTCTCGCTCATATAGATAAGCCGAGGCCTAAACACTGAGAGCTACTGGCTCTGTGCTCGCCTGACAATGGAGAGAAGAGGAAAGAGGGGAACCTCCCTCTTTATACACCTGATTGTGTAAGGGAATAATATGGAATACTTCCTTAGTTATGCCCCCCCTTTCTGGGAAAGGTCTGCGGACAAACTACCACACTCAGAGAAAACCTTCTTGTACGCTACTTAAAATTTTATTTTCCCTTGCTGTAGGTGTAACATGTGAAAATTGAATTCCTCCTCGTCATCCCTCAGCTCCATCTGCAAGTGCAGGCACTTGTGACGAGGTGCTTGTGGAATATAATCCACATGCACGCATTTTATTTTTCATCTGGTGTGTATCTGTTTATCCGTGTGTACAGTTTTGCTGTGAGTGCTTCGTATTTTAAATGCCTTTGATTTGTGTGCAGTGGGGATTTAATGCTTTCCCTTTTTCTCTTCCCTCCCATCTGTATCTGGTTTGTAAGTAATGTCATAATGTTTTCTATTTGTCCTTCTTTGTTCTGAGAAGGCTTATTCTTCTGCCTCTAAATGTAGCCCCATTCATGACCTCGCAGTATGTGTGATGTATTTCCCAAGAAAAAACAATTATGTAATAGTGGATTTTTATCTGCAAGGATTCAAGGTTAGAAAAACAGCTTTTGCAAAGAATCTGGTCAACCTGTGTTGGACACATAGGGAGAATGAGTTTGTGTCTCAGTGTACATTTAATCTAAAAACTTATTTTTCAGGAAAAAAAACCCAACAACTTTAGCTCTTTAAAGTTATTGAACAGTCATAAACTGGGTTAATGGGAGTACCTTAGAGCTCAAAAATTGATAGATATATGACCATTTTGAACATAGAAACAGCTTCACAGTCCACAGCTTGGAGCCAGTGGCCCACAGCATCTAAATAAATTATCTCTTAATGCTGAAGACTTGGCAGTGAGTGGTCACTATCCTGAATAGCTCTGGGGGAAAGTCTTTCCATTTTCTGTGACCTGAATTTATGGTTGAAGACATGAATTTTTCTCAGTTTTACATTTGCTTCTTTTTACTAATGCTGAATATAGTGTTGGGATGATATCTGTATGTGTATGACTACGGTGGCGTGCGGTTTTCTTCTGCCATACCAATAAAGATGCTCAGTGAACTACACAAATAAAGACCTCCTTGTGACAAGGCATGGACAGTTTCTCTTGTTATCGTATCAAGTACATGGCACTTCTGTAGTGTTTGATTAGCAAATGAAGTTATGCTGTTGTTGCTGCTGTGATTGTACACTGCCTTATATGAAGGTTTGTGTGGTTTCATCAACTCATTAGGAACAAATGCATTCCTGGATTCTTTCTCCATTTTACCTTGGTAAGCCTTATGCTGTCAAAAAAAATTTTTGTTGTTGTTGTTGTTGAAGTTTTCAAGCCAAGATGTGGCAGATGTCCAAGGTTAATTGTTATTATTGTCTCTTGTGAGGGAGTGATTTCACTCCTCAAATTTTTCACCTATTGAAGAGGAATAGCAGGGAGTACAGGAACTGAATTGAGAATGTTAGAATCTTGATGGCATGTTTCCAGTATTGAAGCATAACTTGCTATTGAAGCTCTTGCTTTAAAAGAACTTAGAAACTTTTGATGTCTGCCTTAGTTGTGTCTCTCTTACAGCTTGGGTTGTTCAGCTTAAACAAATAACACAAGGATAAGAAAGATTCTTAACAATTGGGGAGGACTGAAATGTTATCTCCCTTTTGTTAATCAAGGGGAATAGTCTTCCCTCCCAACCAAAAAAGCCATGGTAGAAACAGTGGGAAACAAAGCTGTGTGTGGGAAGGAGGACTTAACTGTGAATGATATGGTGAGATACAGCAAAACTGTGTGTTTGAAAAGACAGCACTGATGCCTGCCAGACTGTGAAAGTCTCTGAGGGAGTGAGGGAAGATTCATTTTTGGAGAAGTGAATACTCAGTGGTGCAAGGACTTCAACAATACTGTAGGGAGCAATCCTCACTTTAAACATTCTATTTCAAGGGTGAATTAATCCTTGAAACTGATTTAAGCAGCTTTGTTTTTCTTCCTTTGTCACCAGATGTAGTTTTCAAAGTTGTTTTGTTCCATGAGAACAACAGTTTGGTGATGTGGTAAATTATACTGGACTTCAGTTTTGCCCTTGAGCTGCATTCCATGACTCTTTCAGTGGTTAGCTTCTTTAAGTTGAGTAGAATACAGTAAAGGGATATCAGGTGATCATAGTGTAATTGCATATGGTCATGCTTTGTAGCAACTTTTTATTCCTTTGCAGTTGATCAGAATCCTCTTAATAAGTGTGCCCTTTACCATCAGGTCTATCTTTTATACCATTCCAAACATTACCTACTGCAATTCATGCTACTTGCTTTCCTCCCTCAAAAATACAAGGAAAGTAAAACCTGAAAAAAAACAACTTTAATTTATAATGATCAGATCGTTGCACAGTGAGTGGCAGAGGGAGTGCAATCAGGTGCTGCTGACATTAAGACAAAAACAATAAAACTGTGCAAGTACCCTCAATGAAACAATGTCCATCATGTGAAGGTTAATTTTTTTGAAAGTGATAAAACAGAGATTAGTTAAAGGTGTTGGAAAAAATAATTGTAATTGTTGGGAGAAAGTGTCATAGTAATGCTGTATTAGCAGAAGAACTGCTAGGAAATGTGTTTGGAAAATTATTCATGGGATTTGAGAGTTAATATAGAACAATAGAAACTCTTTTAGGTCCTGATTATTAGATTTTCCTTCCAGAAAGTGTAATTTCCAGCTGAAGTGTCTTTAATTGCCACAGCTTCCTATCAAAAGAAGGTACTGTGTATTTGTATACAGACAATTTTTTAAATGAAACTATGAAGTAAGTATTATGATTGCAAGATGCCTTGAACCATTTCAGGACATGTCTCCTTGCTTTCCCATGGAAGGTTCAAGTACTGCCAATGTAGCCCTGAGGTTTTTCCTGCTTTTGAAAGCTATGTGAAATTCATTAATTTGACAGACCTTTCCAGATCTTTAAAACTGGGAACAGTGGTGGAGTAGCATGGAGAGGGTCGTGTGGTTCCTATAGCCATGTGTGGTGTGTGGGTTGATGCCCTTGGTGAAGAGACCCAACTGGCTGCTGCAGCTGTAGCTTCTGGTGTGGAACAGAGAAATTGTTCTGCTGGTCTGGGGTCACTCTTGTCAGTCGTGCCTTATGACTGCTGTACTTCTGTGCTGTGTGAGAAGTTTGAGGAGTGTGAAGGCACATCAGAAGATCTGCCAGGGAACTGTCAACTTTTGGGTTTGGTTCTAAATTTGATAATAAGTTGCTGATGTTATTGCTGCATATGCAACCCTGATCAGAAGTCATTGAGAGTGATGGAATGGGGGGGTAGCTTAGATGCAGGGTTTGTGACTTCAGGGGACCTACTAATAGCATTATCTTTTCAGTAAATACAAAACATGTAATTAAACAACTACTGTCTGATGCCTGGGGCTTATTATTAAGGCATTTCACAGTCTTCCTTGACTTTTTTTTTAAATTCAGTGAAGCTTGTGCAAAGATTTAGCTTGAATGTGTATTATGTGAAAAGTTCTGTAAATTGCTGGAAAATATGTTCTTTGTTTCTTTCTGTGTAGAGCAACAAAAAATCAGTGGAAGTGACATTGCTGCTTCAGTGTTAAAGGAGTAAGAGTAGAAGTAATGAGCTGATAATCCTTTTTTTGTGGGAGAAGACCTTTGCTATTTAAAGTAGCACTTAGTTTATTTTCATAGGAGTTACTACATTTAATGTGCCTCTGTTTACATTTTCACTAACCACTTGCTCTAGAATATCTTCTGGTAAAGCCCTGTGAAGATGTTTTCAGAGCAATGAATAGTAGCTGAGTATGGCATTGTGGAAGCCCTGGACAACAGCTGAGGCTACGCTTTTGAGTCTCAACATACAAAATCTCTGAGGTGGAAATTAGTGAGAGTGAAAGGTATTATCATCAGCAAGCTTTCTGAGCTTAGGTATTTCTTGCCTAAGTTGGATTTTCTTCCTCGGGATCCCAGGATTGCAAATCCTTAGATATTTAAAGAAGTAGGAAATACAAATGTCTGAAAGTCTCAAAAGATTTTTTAACTTAGCTGCTCTCACTGATCTTTGTGTAGCAAAACTTGCCATGTCCCAAACAATAATTTTTGCTTGTTCAGGAATGTAGAAGAAACAATGTTTTTAATAAGAAAAAACAGTCTAGAGGCATCTGATTTAAATCTCTGTAGCTTTGCTCTAATCTGCCAGCAGCACAAAACTGGATTCAGTTTTGTGGAGTTACATTTATTTAGTATAAATTGGAGGTCTCTCGTTACTATTTAATACCTGTATTTGTTATTTTTAGTGCCAGAGAAATGGGAACTGAGTTGAGGTGGTACTGAGGCATTGTGAACGTCTGTAAGACAACAGACATGTTGAATAAGTAGACTTTTTCCTAAGTAGTGCTCCTACCCAATTTTTTTTTTAGGCAAAATGGCATTTTACTCTTCTGTCTCTTTTCCTCTTGTTTGTAGTTTTTAATTCGTTCTTGCTGAAAGAATTTGCTTAGTTGAGGTTTATAATTTGTTTTCCTTTGTTTATTTTTAGTTGCAAACAGATCTATTGGGCAATACAGTAAAAACAAAACCACCAACAACCCTTCACAGACAAACCTTAGAAATGAGTCAATGTAGACTCTGGACAGCTGTTTTAAGGCAATTTTTATGTTAATAAGGTATTTTTTACTATGAGCATCTAAAAGTTGTTCTTACATGTACAGGTTTATAAGGCTTGATGAAATTAAAAAAAAAATAAATTGTTTCTTACCCAGATCATATTTATGAGTATGTAGAAATGTCGATAGGTTGAAAAAAGATTATAAATCGATAGTTATGGTTTCCATACAAAAGACTGAGGGGTTTTAAATTGTCTAATTTTCACAATAAGGATGCGTTTCTTTACATGACATATAGAATCTTTCAAAAGCTTTTAATTACTGTTTGTGTGTTTGTTTATTTCTAAGTTTCCACACAATTTAGTCAGTGTTTTTGACATTAATAAGTATTATGATACTATCACATTTAGAATTCTTCAGTGGTTTGTCCATAGTGACAGAATGTATAGGGTAATACAAAAGCTAATAATGAATTCCTCCATGTGCTTTGGGGATGGAACAGGCACCATTTAGCCTTATTTTCTAGCTAATTTCACAATACAGTTAGTTTATGTTTGGAGACGATTGAAAGTGAGTTTAGGAAATGTGACACAAGAGTGGCTAGCCCAGCTTTTCTCAGGGGATGGCTATGTCCTGGTTATAGTAGCCAGTTTGTCACTGGGTGGGTGTGTATTCTAAACCCTCTATGTCATTTTTCTCACGAACTGCTCACAATGGTCCATTTGCAGCAGCTGCCTAAAGCACACCCAACCACTCAGGCTACAAGATGGGTGTTTAGGAACTGTGGGATAAGGAAGTTCTCCTGCCTTCACACCCACCTGAGGGGTCATGTCTGTTAATGGGCCATCAGGGATGCCGAAAATATGCCGTTATTCACCTCAGAGTGAATCACCCATTGTGAAACTCTCCACCCTGGGGGAGGGACTGGGCGTTCCCATCTGAGCCCAAGCACAGATAAGCTTGGGATTTTGGGACTGGGAGCTCTTCAGATCCAGAGGAGGACCAAAGCCTTGACTGAACTGAGACTGCCATCAGACTGCAACCGTCACTTTCACCAGTAGGTTTCTTCCTTTCTTCTTACTTGGAACTCAGGGGAGCCACGTGGTGCTCAGCACAGGGGTTGGTGAGCTCCATTCTGCTCATGACCCGCTGTGCTGGGCTGTACATCTGTTTTTTGTGGCACAAATGAATTTTCCTTCTGTATCAGTGTATTTTGTGATCTTTTATTAAATTGTTACTCTGACTTGCAATCCCATTCTGGGTTGGATTCATTTCTCCTGCCAGGTTAACTCTAAACCAGTACAGGGTACAATCCTTTCCACCTTCCCCTGTCAGAGACCAAATGACCTTTCTGTGTCCTGTGCGTGTCTCATGCAGAACCCTTGTGTGGTTCTTGAATGTGACTACCTTGTGTTTTTTCCCATGGGAGAAACTGTAGGGATGCACAGATCTTCTAACTGGCATCAGGGCTGCTCTGTAAGTGACAGGTGCATGCAAGGTTTTAAGTACAGCGATTGAAGTGCTGTTGTTGGGAAGAACTTTGATGAGAGGATCTGGGAGATGTGTCTGGTGAAATGAAGAGAGTCTGGCATTGGGGACCTGTGTGATGCACTAAAAACAGCCATGGGACTGCGATTCCCTCAGTGCTTTGGAGGAGAAAACATGTAAGCAATTACGCACATGGAACCTGATTTTTGTAAGATTCATAAGGATTTCCTAAGTCTGCTGTTCTTATACTGTTTTACTGATTCTTGTCCCACTCCCTATATCCTTAATACACATCTCCCAAGAAAGCCAGGAAGTGAGTCAAGCAGCCAAAGAGGGTAGGATAGTGTCAGGCCAAAGAGCTTCTGAGCTGCTGGCTTGGGCACGCATGTGGATTGGACTGCCGTCAGCTGCTGGACTTCTCACCCTTCCCCTATTGAGGCAATGAACTGGGGTTGCCCGTGAAGCTTTATAAAAGTCTATTATATTTGAGACTCTTATAAAACAAATTTAAAATTGACCAGTGGCTAAAAAAGTTAAGCATGAGAAATAAGGAAACATATAACTGCTTGAAAGTATTGGTTTTGATTATCAGTGTAGCAAAGGAGCCTGCCTTCCAGGCTGTTTAATCATAGAGTGTTTTTTTCCAGCATAATGTTATTCTAGGTTATGAATCTTAGATGCTTGAGTGGCTCTTTGTTTTCTTTTTGGTAAACAGCAATTGGAAATGAGCAACAGATCTTTAATGAAGCTTTAATTATGTTTGTATTTTTGTTTAAGTAATACCAACTTGTATGAAAACATTACATATACTTCACATTTGGTATTGCCTTTCCACAAAACTGCTCATATACAGATAAGTATTGTTTTTATTTTTTAAGTTCATTCTTACTTGTGGCTTTTGTGAACACTTGTGTTAGTTTGGGTTCTGCATCAGTCTTTAAAGAGTTGTTGCTGTATCAAGTGTAGAACTTGAATCCATGTATCTAAAAATAGATTTTAAATATTTTTTTATTCTCAATACTCTAAATGTCATACCATGACTACTTCTTTTTTACTTTTTTGTTGACCTAAGTTATGATTAATTGAATAAAATATTACTGAAGGAGATTATTAGATTAGAACCTGGCTGATCTTAGTTTCGGCACTTGTCATTTTGCCGTTGCAGTGATCTCTCATGAAAAGGTCATGCAGCTAATAGTAATATTTTTATTTGCACAAACAGTTTTTTTACAAATGAGCAAGCTCTTCAATAGAGTAGTTTCTGTTGCTTTAGAAAAGATAGAGGACTTTGTGATAAACAGACTTTTTTCAGTTTTTTTTTTTTAATCTTTTCCCATAAACATTTGAAATAAGTTTGGGTCCTGCTGTCATTCATGGTTGTGGCACTACTGCTGTGCAATGAGAAATAATGAGTTATAGAGAGGAAAGCTCATTTGTTAGAAATAGGTTTGCTAGACAGTAGGCTGGGTTCATTTATAACCTTTTCACTGCCATAAAGCGTAATTTAAACCATCAAAATTGGTGTCTTAGCGTAGCTTAGTAGAAAGGGTTGGCATTAAACTTCTGGTCTATGTTTTGTTTCCTGAAGTTCAGATTTTTTTTTTTTATTGTCTGACTTGACAGATGATTGAGAGATTCCATGTCCAGTTCTGGGCCCCTCACTGCAAGAAAGACACTGAGGTGTTGGAGTGCGTCCAGAGAAGGGCAGCAAAGCTGGTGAAGGGTGTGGCAAGGATGTCTGATGAGGAGCAGCTGAGGGAGCTGGGAGTGCTTAGCCTGGAGAAAAAGGAGGCTCAGAAGGGATCTTATCCCTCTCTACAACTGCCTGAAGGAGGGTAGGTGGGTAGGTGGGAGTCAGCTTTTTCTTCCAGGCAACCAGCCAGAGGACAAGAGGAAATGGCCTCAAGCTATTTCAGAGGAGGTTCAGGATATCAGGAAGAATTTCTTCACTGGAATAGTGATCAGGCATTGAAAAGGGCTGCCCAGGGAGGTGGTGGAGTCACCGTCCTTGGAGGTGTTCAGGAAACAACTGGACATGGTAGTATTTGGTCAAAGGTTGGATTTAATGATCTTGCAGGTTTTTTCCATGCTGCTGATTCTCAGTATGGCAGTAGCTGTGTGTGTGTCTCACATGTGTTTTTATCCACTTTGCCAGCACAATTTCTTCATGCAATACCATGTTTTCATTATGTATGTCTGATTACTCCACTAGGCTAAGAACTCTGCCATGTCAGAAAGCATGGACTTGCAATGATAACTGTTTGCTTTTTTTGGGGTGGGTTGGGGTTTTTTGTGGTTGTCATTAGGAGTTTATATACTAAACTTCAGATTGAACGCTAAGCTTGTTTGGTTATCTTTTTCTAGCTTGTACCTTGACCTTTTACTGAATTTCCCATTATTCTTTTCCAGTTGATAGATTTTCATTCAGAAGTTAATTGCTATTAATTCCACCTAAGCAGGAGACATAAAAGTGCCAAACAGACCCACTCTAGCTTTGTGGAAGCAGATAATGATCTGCCACCAAAGTATACTGCCTCCTGGCTTCATGTTTGATTTGAAGAATGACATGCCAGTTTCTTTGATGCCTTTCTCGTGAAATGCTGTTGAATATTGTTCATGAAGGAGGTAGTACTTCATTATATGTCAGAAGTCAGGAATGCCTTCAGAGCATCACACAGTGGCTCCGTACCAGAGTTTTTATTGCTGGAGTGCAGAAGCAGGTGGGTATGCCATGGTTGGGTTTACTGACTGAATCTGAACTGAGGAATTTTTGTCCCTGTTTTCATACATCTTTAATGAGTGAAAACTTGTTGGTTAGTGACGGAAGAAGGGATTTTTAGCCCACTGCTGGTTAGTGAAAATTAGCATTTGTTCTTCTGTGAAGTGCCTGCATACTAAAGTGACGAGAGCTCTGTGTTGTTATGGTGAAAAAATGTTTCAGTTTGTAGGAGTTTTAAAACAGAATCCATCACTTTCTGTCACTTTTAGTGTTGTACAAAACTACATGGGTGTTACATTGGTACAACACAGTGTCTTCAGACCTTATGAGCTCTAGAACAAGGTTAAGTAGCTTAGGAGAGCTAAGTATTCTTTGTCACCACTGAATCCAGAGATTTCCATTAAAAGCAAGTTAAAGATGTTAGAATCTAATCATAAGAAGTGACTATTTTTTCCTTTTTAAAGAGTTTTAAAGATAGGATTTTATTTTATCAATATATGATTTTATTATTTTCTTGCCTTCTACATTTCTAATTTTACTTCCTGAGGGAAAGTTGTACAAATGCTTTGTTTTATTTTGATGGTTGGTTATTTTGACATATTTTTTAATTTTTTTTCCCCTCTGGTAAATATGAGACTTCTTTTTGGTGATTTTTTTTTTAATTTATTTTAAGGTTTCTCTTTGCAAAAGATTAAGCCCCTAGTCTAAATGTATTTATTTATTAGTTTCAGTGGCAGTAGGAAGAGTCTGTGTGGATTCCATGTTATGCTTCCTTTGAGTTTCATTTTAATCTCACCTCTAAGATTACTCAGAGAGTAATCTCATTGTTGAGATGGAAACCTGCGTCAAGGTGGAATCTGCAAGATTTTGACAGTGGTGTTCAATATTTTCATTAGAGGTCTGAAAACCAGAATTGAGAGGCAGCAGTCTGCAGGAATCCACCATTGTGCCTGAGGACAGGAAAACAATTACAGTGAGTCTTCAGAAGAGGAAGGAGGTGCTCTTCAGCAGGTACCACAGCAAGGTGTGTGGTACAACAAGGAGGGAGCAGCTGGCTATCAACCACTGGCAAGTGGGGTTTGTTTAGGCCAGCAAAGGGATCGTCTTCACAGGGCACTGAAAATATCTGCGGTGAAGAGGCAGCAGACAATATGTGCTTGGTTCAGCAGGACTGGGTATAACCAACCAGCTTCCACCAAAATGGTGAGGAGTCAGATGAGATGCTGGGAAAACTTTGCCAACAGTAACAATATTGAAACACTCAAATCCAACCAAATAACCATGGATACTTGGAGGCCTTTGAGAATGGATAAATACACATACCAGAAATGTCATCAGTGTCACTGATGCTGACTTCAGGGAGAGGGACATTGATAGGGCTTTTTCAGATGGCATTTCAAGATACGACTCAGTAATTGCAAAGTTTTTAGTATGCTGTCACAGAACTGCAGTGTGATTGGTTTTGTAGACACGGGTGAAAGTAATCCATTGGAAGGAGCCACTTCCCTCCTGCCCCCCACCTCCCCCAGTTTCGTATTATGAAGCCTCTCTTTTCCTTTTTTCTCACAGCAGTAGCCTTGCTGATTAGTTCCATGGAAATTTGGAAGAAAGACCTCAAAAATAAATAAAACAATTTTTAATGAAACAGCTGGTCAGATAATGGGGAAATGCATTGACTTTCTTTTCTGAAGACAGCCTAAACTCTGCAGTTGCTAGTTGGCTAGGCAGTTGTGTACTTTGGATGACCACTGCTTATATAGCTCTGGACTCAGTGTAGATTGAAAGGGCCAACCATGTCCTGGGGGTCATCAGGCACAGCATCACCAGCCAGGAAGGGAGGAGATTGTTCCGCTCTACTCTGCACTGGGGCAGCCTCACCTTTAATGTTGTGTGCAGTTTTGGTCATGCAGTATGAAAAAGAGATCAAGCTGTTTGATGGCATCCAAAGCAGGACCGTGGGGATGGTGAAAAGTCTGGAGGGGAAGCCTTTTGAGGAGTAGCTGAGGTCACTTGGTCTGTTCAGCCTGGAGAAGAGGAGACAGAGGGGAGACCTCATTGCAGTTATAATTTCCTTGTGAGGGGAGGAGGAGAGGCAGGCTCTGATCTGTGGTGACCAGTGACAGAACTTGAAGGAACAGCATAAAACTGAGTCAGGGAGGTTTAGGTTGGATATCAGGAAAAGGATCTTCACCCGGAGGGTGATTGACCACTGGAACAGTTACCCAAGGTAGTGGTCACATCAACAAGCCTGGCAGAGCTCAAGAATGCTCTCAGGCACATGTTGTGACTCTTGGGGGTGGTCCTGTGCAGGGCCAGGAGTTTAACTTGCTGATCCTCATGGGTCTCTTCCAGTTCAGTATATTCTATGATTATACGATCCGATTTCTAGTCTGATCAGGATTTTTTCAGGTGTTAGAATTTATTTTGTCTTAATAATAATCAAAGATGGTTTAAAAGATGAAGAATAGCAAGCCACAGGGATTTGAGCTTCTTTTGAGTTGTCTGAGCAGCAGAATTATTTTAATTTATAATGTGGCAATCCCAAGTGTTCACAGAAAAAAGTGCCTCCATAATATTCTTATATATATAATTTTGTGACTACCTTTATAGTTCTTGACTCCATCCATTATTTTTTTCCTTTTTACTGACTAGATTTTATATGTAGTCTGTAGCAGACAAAATAAGAACCATGTTGGAGTTTGAGAAAATACCAGAGACTTTGTCTAAATTGTAACCAGTGATTTCCAATATGTAATTTAGATGCTGAACTGAAATATTAAGACATATCCAGGAGGCATCTGTAAATGGGGGCTGTTTACAGATCATGGTTTTAGGTGAGAGCTGTAAACACAGTGTAATGGCTGCTTGTTTACTGGTGGTTTAAACCTGTTAATTTGTATTCTCTGTTCAATGCTAAATGTCTCCCATGTTAGAAACTGTAACACATCTGAGCACCCTCTTTACACAGATCATGTAGGTGGAGTGGAGAGAGTTTGGCTTTTTTGATTTTCAGGTCGATCTGAAATCGTATAAAGCTCAGATTGGCTCATCTATTCTCTGCCAGAAGCTGAAGCTTCTACTCTTGCCTATGCATGTTGTTTTCACCTGTCGTGTGTCCTGTGTGGTGGGTGGTCTGAGAAGCTTTGACTTAATGGTGGAGCATGAATTGGATTTGAACGCATTTATGCAATGAGCTCTGGTTATCAATTCTTTCCTGCAGTTTACTTGTTTCCTTTGAATGCAAGTACTGTGATGCAGTTTAAGAGGGGAGTAGATGTTTGCAAATTAATGATGTCAAAGACACAACTGAAGCCTGCTGTATTCAGTTCTGCAGACTGATCTTGCTGTTGCTCAGTTTCCTGGGTGTTTGTCTCTAAAATGAGCTCTACTCTCTCCTGCTTACTGAGTGGGTTCTACATTAGGGATTATGTCCGACAAAATTCCCAGAGGAAGTGAAGAGATTTGAAGGAGTTTGGTTTGGTGCAAAATGCTGTTGTAGAATTGAGAATAGCAATATAATTTGATTCATGTTACGAATAGAGCAGTGAGCCTGAGAGAGCAAAAATAGAAATTGGAAATGTGGAAGGAGAGAGTGATGCAGTATGTTGGATACTAATATGATACACAACTCTATTCTGCTCAGATTCTCATTTGTAGTGTTACAGAGGGTCTCAGTATAAATGAATTTATAATATAATTAGTTTAGCTCAGCATTTCTGTATGTTGAATTTCCATCCAGATTGTGCCTTGGCACATCTTGCTGTCTGATGTGATATAATGTTTCTAGAGCTTTCAGATGGAGTAGTATAGTTAAATAATGGAAATGTTTCAAGTTGGAATTAAGTTTCTTTTACAGTGCAAAAGGAAAAGAGTAATATGTTAAATAAACACAAAATAGATTAGTGCTAAAAATAAACAATTGGGAATGGTTCAAGTAGAACTGTTTTTCATATTTTTTTTTTGTTTTGGGTTGTTAGTGAATACAGAGGAGTTATTTATACCGTCTGCATTCCAGAAACGAAATTTTAATCTGGGAAGATTTGCATGGCTGTTCTGTAATCTTTTAAAGGCCACATCACTTGGGAAAGACCCCTGTCAACTTAAGAAAGACAAAAGTTGCACCCACCTTCAAAAGCAAAGTCTGCAATGGAAGCGCCATTCAGTGTAGCCTCACTTCTGTCCCAGAAAAAATGTTGGCGTGAGTCCTGCTGAAACACACTCTTGGATGTGTGAGATGGGGAGTCAGTCATCAGGGACAGTCAGCATCGATTGACACAGGATAGATCATACTGTGTTCAACATCTCTCTCAGTGACCCAGAGGAGAGGACAGAAGGCACTCATAAATTTTACAGAATGGCACCATATTGGAGCAACCAGTAAACACTGGAGGGCAGGGCTGCTGTTCAGAGAAACTGAACAGTCAGGAACCTGATGGAAATTTAAAGGACAAAGGCTGTGCCCCATTCCCAGGGTGGCAGAGCCCCTGGCAATCATATCAGATTAGACTAAAGGAGGCAGAGAACAGCTCTGCAGAGGCCATAACTACTCTGTGCAGGTGTGGTGTGTTTGACCGTGTCTGACTGCCAGCTGCCCCTCCAGCTGCTTGTGCATCACCGTGCCTCAGTGGGACTGGGGAAGAGAATAAGATGAAAAAGCTCATGGGTTGAGATAAAGAATAGGAAAATCAGTTACCAAATATTGTCATGAGCAAAACAGACTTGCTTTGGGGAAAACTAATTCAATTTATTACCAGTTTAAAATACAACATGATGGTAAGAAACAAAACCAAAATGAAACAATTTTTTCCATATCTCTTTCTTACCAGGCTCGACTTCACACCTTCATTCATTCATTCATTCACTCTCTTCTGGCCATGCTGTGCACTGCAGGGAGATGGGGAATAGGATGGGGGGCAGGAGACATTGTGGCCAATGTATAGTATCTCCTCTCTGCTCCTGCTTCTTCCTCACACTGTTCTCCAGCATCTGATGTCTCCCATGGGAGACCGTCCTTCATGAATTGCTCTGTTACATGGCATGGGGCAGTCCCTGGTCTTTTCTCACAGAGACCAGCTCTGCAGCCTCCCTGCTACCCCAAAACCTTGCCATGTAAACTCATTGCAGCCACTTGCTGACAGGTCCAAAACTGCTGAAAACAACTTTTTGTGCACCAAACCCCCAGCTAGTCAAGGAAGCACATGGCACTTCTGCTCAGACTTGCAAGCTTGGCTGCTGGGAGGAAGGTGACATGTGGCTGGAGGTGCAGTGTTGGAACATGACCCATGCTGGACCAATGTCACTCCCAAGGGACTGCAGCTTCCAACAAACCCAGGCTGGGGCAGGGTTCAGTAATCAGAAGATTGGGATAATTGACAATAGATGAAGTGAAATTTCCTGAGTCAAGACTGATTTGCCTGCAGCAGTGCCATAGCAGTTGTGTGATGCAGTATCTGAAAAGCAAATTTGTGATGTGCCTTTTGTTAATAGAAGACTAGTTTGCATGTTGTGAAAACGTTGATCAGCTAAATGGTTGTCAATGAAGTGTAATCTCTGTGCAGCTACACTGCATTGCTGTGGCATTTTTGCAAAAATCTAACAAAAATACATCGATTTTTAAAAAGCCCACATAAATAATTCTTCAGTGTTAGTAAAATCTTTTATCCAAGTGCCATCTTTCTGGCTGTGAACATTTAGAAAAAAACTGTAATATCAAAGTGAGTGTGTTATGATGGTTTCTCAGCCTTGCAGCATTTCAAGAACTTCCTCAATCAGAAGCATCATGCCCCAGCAATCTGGTGTGTTTTCACCAGTTTCTGATGCCTCATGCCTTGGATAGTTTTAAGAACAGCATTGAAGGGTTTTTGACTCTTCCATTTCCTATCTGAAAGCTGCTGCATAACCAACTTGTTATTTCTTGTCCAGATTTTAGTCATACCTATTTTTCCTTTTACCAAATCATCCTTTGGTTTAATAAGATTGGGTTTTATTTTTCATTCCAACTTCTGAGGATTTTATTTTGTTAAAATCAAGTTCAGCTTTTCTAGACTCTTCTTGTATGGAACTAGAAAGCTTGTCCTAGATCCTTGTTCATGTCCTCTGAGCCCCTGTGGTTTCTGACTCAGATTCCATCTGAGATCTGAATGAGGCCTTGTTGTTGTGACTTTGGTTTGCTGCTCAAATTCTAATCTCGGTTCCTGGAAGCTCTGAACAGAAGCAGTCTCTATCTACAGAGGATGATACTCTTAAGTATTGAATATGTGTAGCTATTTCCCTTCGGCTAGCACGTTGTGTTTAGTGCCCTTTAGGCCCATGAAGATGTATTTACAGCATTTAAAACTGGTGCCTAGTTCTTCAGCAGCAGATTTCCAGATGTGCTAGTCTGGAGGGCATCAGAAATCAATGCAATTAAATATTTCATTCCTCTGAGTTGTATCTTCAGTTTGATTATCTTTCTCTTATAGATTTTCAGATTTCATTAATTCTGTTTCAAATTCTGTGCTTCTCTTTGTGCCTAGTAACCTTTATCTGAATTTTCAACTTTGATCCTTTGGGGTTTTTTGTTCAATGCTTATTTTGTAACTAAAATACAGAACAAAATGGCAAAACAAGACTTGTATTCAGAAAAACACTTCTCAATGTATTTCTGATGTGAGAGCCAAGGAGGCGAAAACAGGGAACTTCAACAGCATTTTTTGCAGTGCTATATTGAAACTGCTTCACATGAAAAGTATTTCAAAGTAAACACCTGGGATTGAAGTAACTTTTCAGTCTTCCCAGAACACCTCTGAAGAGTATCTTGTGAAGGTCTATTTAAAATTAGCTAAAAATCGACATTTTGGTTTTGCCAGTGTGTTTGCATTTGTCTTGCGTAGAGGTGGATGATGCGCAGTGGAAGGTTCATGGCTTGTTGGACTCTTCAGTCAAAGGGAGGACTACAAAAGTAGATCCTTCTAATGCATACATGAAGATTTGCTTGTTTGTAGCATGGGCTGTAGGATTCTCTTGCATGATTTATGTCACTAGGGGAGTTTTCAGATCAAGGTTGTTTTGTCACTAATCCGCATTGGAGAAATGCGAAATGGATTGCAATTTCTTCCACACAGCACGCTTGTTTGTACACTGTGGTTGCACTGCCTGCTCTTGCATTAGCAACTTTTGATTATATATAGTTAAAATACAAGTTGTTTTTTGTATCTCCGTGTGCGTTGAGATCTGGGGCTGTCTGCTGAGAGAACAAATGTGTGCACAGCAGCTGGTTGGTTGTCCCTTTAATAGTTGTGTGCCATCACTGCGGGTAGTGCAGAAGTTTGCCTTGTGAAACAGCAGTCTGTGTTTCAAGAAGCCAGCTGGTATGCTGCCTCTTATGGTTCCACCAAAGTCCAGTCCCTTGGGATTACATAGCTAGCTGGGAAGCTTGGAATGATACCTGTGATTACTGTCTGGAGGGAAAGATTTGATCCTTTTTCCCAGGAACAAGTACTCCTGGAAGCTTGCCTCCTTGACTGTCCATGGAATTAGAAAATAAATTGCTTGCATCAGGTATCTTTAATCCCTAATAAAATTCAACAAAATTGAGTTTAGTCAATATTTTGAGTCTAATGTCTGTGAGATGATATTTTGTTTTTAATCCTGTGTCTCAAAAAGTATGTAGTTTTCATTAATGAGTTTTAAGGTGGTATTATTTATTCAAAACATATATTTAAAAGGTTTTTCAGCCTTTCCTATTTGTTACACCAGTCTGCTGAGTTGAGAGGACTTAATAAAATGTCATTATTGAATTCTAAGAATAGGATTTGCCATTTTCAGGTTATTTTTTCAAGCAATGTTTTGAAGGAAAAAGAACTGGCATGTTAAATATACTGTAGCAGATGGCAAGGCCTCTGCCCAGTCCTGGAGTTCTCATTGAAACCACTGTCTATTTTCCTTGCAAGGTAGTTTCAAGATTAGTTAGGCATCATACATGGCTTAAGGGGGTCAGTCTGTGTTTTGGTCTGTGAACCTTGTGAAGAGAGTTGGACCTACTCTGCAGTGGAACTGCTCTGCTATGAAATTGCTGGATTCCTGCAATGTGTAGAAACAATTTACAGGGAATCTGACTCTTCCTGATGCCCATTCACATCATCAAGACTACAATAAAGGAGTCCTAAACATATAAACTGAGAATTTTAGTACTTTAGCTGAAAGGTTTAGCATCACTTTGAAACAAAGGAGTGCACTGCTCAGTTTACCACCAACTATTTAATACTTGGAGGATATCACAATTTTGCATCACAAAGAATTGCTCAACTCACTCAATTTGTGGCACCTCTTCAGTATCTTATGATCATACCTGATTTCAAGTACTGTCCAGTTTGATTTAAAGACAATAAATTAATTCTGTTTGTAGCTTCTTACATTTCCATTGGTGTGGGGAGAATTTGGTAATACATTTTATAGTTAAATTTGTAATCCATATTTATACATACCTAAAATCTGTCTGCTGCAGCATGCCTGATTTATCCTGAAAACTCACATCACATATAAAAAACTCACATCACATATAATTAACATGCTTAAGAGATGTGTTTGATTGAATTAGTGTTGCAGCATGTGTTTTTTTACCAAGTTATCCTTTCTCATAGATTTTCCCAGATGATTATCTTCAGGAGATTTTGTTCAGGATGACATCATTTCTGTATTTATAAACTGAAAGTTTTAAGAAGAAAGGCTTTATTTTAAGCTTGACTTTTGTCCCTGCTATGAAAATAAAATAGGTGAAGGAAATAGGGCATAACTGTTCCCTATGCTTAGAGAAATTGTATTTTTAAAAAATTCTCCTCCCACTGTATTTCATGTCGATGGTGCTATGTTGTTTTAGGGCTCCTTGCTGATGCAAGTTGTCCTTTTCAGAATTCACTACAAATAAGTACTGATTAATTTGCACTGCAGTCTAGTAATTTGAGGAGTTTTTGTGTCATGATATTTGCACTAAAGGAGAGATTTTTTTTTTTTTCCTGTAACTTGCCCACTGTCAGGAAGGATTAGATAGAAATCATGATTTTCTCTCCGTTACATTCTTGAATCATCTGTTTCTGTCTCAGTACAAGAACAATCAAAACACTGCAAACCTGAAGCAGTGGCACAAAGTTTAGAATGGAAATTGCTTAAGCATTACAGCTTTCTTAGTCTTAATGGAGAAAACTAGACTCCTACCTTATTCCATATTTGTCAATACATTTGTATTTAATATTTTTTAGCTCATTGTAAGTCAACATAATTTTGATTTAGCTTGGTAGAAGTACAGCACAGTGCTTGTGTATCAGGTTTGTTCAGGAGGTACTGGCTTTTCTATATTTGGTTTAATACTGTTGGAGGAAAACAGGTCATGCTGGATCTGGTAGTCTGCTCCTGCTCTATGACCCCTGGATTTTTTCACACAACCTCACTCATACATCCTATAAGATCTTCAGAAATAGTTGCTATGTGGATATATTTCTGTGTCTAAGTTTAGAGAACTTAGAAAAAAAATTATAACTAAAACAGAGAGACAAATCTCCTTTAATTTCAAAACAAATTTTAATTAAAATATGATACATTGAAGGATAACAGTTCCTAGCTATAATATATATATATATATGTATTCAAGANTCACAGTCTGCTCATGGCTCTGGATCTGAAGAGAGCTCCCAGGCCCAAAAATCCTCTGCTTATATCCACTTAGGCTCCGCCCAGTCCCTCCCCCAAGGCGGAGACTTAAACAATGGGTGATTTACTCTGTGAGATAAACAATGGCCTATTTTTGATACCCCTGATGGACCATTAGCAGACATGACCCCTCAGGTGGGTGTGGAGGCAGAAGAATTTCCTTATCTCACAGAAGTTCCAAAACACCCAGTCTGTAGCCTGAGGGGTGTGCTGTCCCTTAGACAATAGCTGCTAATAGCCTACTGTGAGCAGTTCATGGGAAAAAATGGCATAGAGGCTTTAGAATACACACCCACACAGTGACAAACTGATCCTGGCTACTAAAACCAGGACATTCTGTTACTGCCAAGATTTGACACTCCTGTGTTTAGAGTGGAGACTTGAGACTTAGATATGAACTAGTAAGATATTTGTTGATTAATGAACACTCAAAGAGGAAGTAGGTAGAGTACCAAAATAGTTTGTGCAGAATTATTTATACTTTGTGCAATAAAATGTATCATTTTACAATTCTATAATCATGCAGGGTGCTGATTCTAAGGAATCACATGTGATTATTATTAAATTAGTTTTTTAAGTAATGAGGTGTAACTCCATTTCCTGTGTACGCACATGCCCCCCTCCCTTCACCTCAAAGGAAAACAAAATCAGTATAAAAACCTGATTGAGAGTCAAACATGTTTTCCAAAGGGTGTTTTTCCAGCCTTCTTGTGGATTTGAATCCGTATATCAGGATGAGTACCATCTATAATTATCCATACACCTACCATTGCAAGACCCACCTTCCCTTTTTCTCCACTTGACTTTTCATTTTATTCTGTATTTGCTACTTTAGTCTCTGTTTTTTTCTGAGTTTGGGCTGAGCTTTTCATTAGCTTTGCACCTCTGTTTCTCTCAAAACTTTTCAGAAGGAAACATCCCACTCATAATTACCTCTTATTGATGTTAGTCCCAGTTTTGATACATCCATACTCAGATTTCATAATTCATGTTGTTCTGTGGGCTAAAAAAGCCTTATGCAGTATTATCAGCAGGATTGCTTCCGTGTGGGTGGCTTGGCAGCCCAAAATTCACGTATTATCAGCTTAGATTTTTTGGATTTGGTTTACATTTTTCAATTGCTAGATGTAATTATTCTCCTTTTGATCTCTACTGAGATCCAGGTCACCATGATGAGGTTTTTACCGTCTGTGCTGGAGTGTGTGCCAGAGCAGCAGGGTAACCTGTTTTTCACATTTTCGCTCTGAGCTGTCATGGTTTCTTACTAAGGCATTAGCTATTGTAAGGCTGCATGTTCCACATTGACTTCTTTTTTATAATTTCCTTTACATACAATCCACTTCTTACTGAAATCTTTCTGTTTAATTTTCTAGGAAATAATGTGGTACGTTTCTGAAAGATGTAGAGCTTAATCTCTTGATTTTCTTACTGTATAAGAGACCTATAAATGTTTTAATAATCAGGAAGAACTTGCTGCTGTGGAATCCACAAATCACAACAAGTATGGGGCCAAAACGTTTTGCCAGAAATTAATTTGTGTGATTGCTGTGGTTTCTCTTTTGTCCACCTGCTTGAGTTACAGAGACCTGAAAGACATTTCTGCAATGAGAAATTTGAAGACAGAATCATGTACTCGGACCTGTCAGTCTATTTTGTGCAAGACTTCCTAACACGTTACTCTGAGGGGTACTAGAAACCACATTTTACCAACTGATGCTTTTAGGAAGTGCTTTGGTTGGTTGGTTGATTCTGTTATTTCCTTTTTATTTTACTGATATAATGCACAGTCATAGAGTAATTCCCTCTTGTTTACATAAATGCATAATCGTAGAACTCTTAAGAAGTGGATTTGAAGGAGAAAGTTACTTCCTCTTGCGAACTGAGTAACATTTATTTTTGAGAATTTAGCATACTGACTTAACCTCAGTACACCATGGACACATATTGGAATAAGGACAAGCATGTGGGTTTTGGTCAAGGGGACTGCTTGCTCCAATTGCATTAATATTTCAGTGATCTGCAAGTTGCACTAGTGATTCTTTATCCTGTTAAAAAAAGACCAAACGTAGCCTAAAAAATTACACAAAAATAATCCTTATTAGACCTGTTACCATTTTTAAACTGCAGATTGGTTTGTTAAAAAAAAAGATATTTTTACATCAAAAGTCAGATATAATACATGATTTTGTTTAACTGAGGCATGTTGAACAGTTCATCAGACTTGGACATCTGTAATGCAGTTTGTATTATCTGATGTGCCTTGCAAGAAAAACGGAAGTAAGGATTTGGACTTAAGTGGAATTCTATGCCTGGCTCCAAAGAATGTCAAGAAGCTTTTACTCAGTAATCAGTATGTTAAGGTCAATCTAAGCTGTTGGTTTTATCAGTATTAACTTGTTGGGACAGAAATAATATTATAATATTCTCAGTGGTGAAGTCAGGTATTCTCAGTAACATAGTCTATTTTTAAAAAATCCTATCAGTATTGAATTAGTGTCTATATTGCTGATGGTGTCTGTTTTTAGCAGAGTGTATGATGCCTGCAGTTCAGTAGTTTACTTTACTGATATAAAGCATAGCAAATCTCATAGAAGGAAAGGATAAACCTGGGCTTACAATTATTTTATTCTGAATTCTCAAAGTTATTTTTGATATTTTGGCTTCTTTTTGTAATTCTGATAAGGTAAATATGTTGCCATCTGAGGCAGCTAAAGGTGACAAGTATCATAGAGCAGCCCCAAAAGATTTTGAGAGTACTAAAGATCATGGAATTTATAGTATCTAGAGAAACTTTCTTTTTAAAAATCACAAACTACTCCTACATAATTATGATAAATGACGTGGAAGAGAGGGCATTCACAAAACTTGCAAGAACCACAAGAGTTTATGGCAGCTAATAAATGCTGCTTTTGAATTTCTTGTTTACTGAAGGCACAATGGTTTTCCATGTTTCATAACCCTACATTGGATAGAAAGGTGTCACATTTCGTATTTGAAGTCTTGTGTCAGAAACTGTGTTTAGAGGTGAAGGTATACAAAAGTATAAGCAAAGTGTTCTTCATTTAGTTTTCATCTAAGAAAAGACAGCCCTTATAAAAGGACACAAGAGTGTAGACAAGAATTTTCATGATTTAAATCACTGATGTTGTTGTATGATAAGCTAGGTAAATTGATGTTAATTTTTTTTGTTTATTACTGCAGAGCTGTCTCTAAAATGGGCTTTTTAGTGTCAAGACAATTGGATGATTGAAAAAAATACCAACAACATGCCTCGCAATCTCAAGTGTGTTACATTTTTGTAGCATTTTTACAAATACCACATGTGTTTACTAGTACTGGAAGGACTTAGAAGGAAAGAGGAGGGTTTTTTTGTATTTTCCCCACTCTACCACCTGCTCCTGTAATTTTAAGTCATGTACCAGTTAGCAATCTCTAAGATAGATGTACGTTTGCTTCTTCACTGAGCAGAGTTGCGAAGGCCTGGACGTCAAAAAACTGCAAAGAGTGAAGTTGGTTCTCCCTGCATATGTGTTGAATTAATGAGAGTTGAATACTTTTTTTGTAATGATTCTTTTCTTTCGGTGAGCATGTGGTGGAGTGACCTTGGCTGGCTGCCACCTCCCACAACTCTGCCTTGCTCCACTCCCTTTCCTCAGCAGGATGCTGGGTACAACATAAGATGGAGAAGCTTGTAAGTTCAGGAGATGGGTTGTCAGTTGCTGTCATGGGCAAAACAGTGTTGATTTGGGGAGAATTAATTTATTGCTGATTAAAACAGAGTTGCATGATGAGCAACAAGGACAAAACTAGAACCACTCTCCTTGCTTGCTTCCCTCTCTGTTGCGGTCCGAAAGGGAAAGAAGGACACGGTCCACGCGAGGAAGGGTGTAAACGGGCATGAACACTTTATTAAGGAGAGCATGGGATACTTACAGGGTTCGGTTGGAGGGTTCTAGAACTTGGGTGGAGTTTGGGGTGGACCATGACACAAAAGGAAAAGGGAATGATGGTTTATAACTTAAAAGGAAGAACGGGGGTGGCTTAGCCTTATGGGGTGGAGCTGCATTGTTCCACCGGCCAGCCAGTGGGGTTTTAGGGGTACATAAACCAATCAGGGGGCTGTAACCAGTGTTCCCATAATCAAGCAGAACAGTTGGACATACAGAAGTACTAGAATGGTAATAATTACCTATCTAATACATCTTTTATCCTAACTATAACATTTAAACAGTATAAAAACTTGCAGGAACAGCAGCTCTATGGCAAAGGGTACACAATAGATGCCCGTGGCAGCAGCAGACAGTTTAAAAATCATTCTCTCAGCAGTCCCTGACAGCTGTCTGTCCCGACACCTTTCTTTTTCTCATTTTCAGCTTCACTCCTTTTTTTCTGACTCTTCTGCCTGTTATTCCTGAGGCTGGGGCATTGCACCCCAGCTTGGCACTGCACCCCACACAGAGCAGCTGCAGTAGTTAGGAGGGTGAAGTAAGATAGTTTTTTATTAAATTATATCTCAGATTTGCAATTGTTTGTACTGGGAAGCTTAGAGCCTGTAATCAGTTTTGGCAGTGTTCAGCTGAAATGCTCTAGGTAGCTCTAGCTTCGCCTAGGGGATGCAGGGCAGGTGGTTTTGGGATTTGCCAGAAGACACTGGTGAACCTGCCTGTGACAGTGGGCAAGGACTTTTTACGAGGTGACAGGAAGAATGCAGGCCCTGAGATCAGAAGCCCAAGAAGTGTCTTTTGTTGAAAAAATAGAACAAAATGCCCACCTTGGTAGGAAACCAGGGGCAGCTTGCGTGCTTGCAGATGGCCCTTCAACACCATCACCAGAGAGCTGTGTTTGTGCTTGGCAGTGCCCCCGCGCCAGCTGGTGCTGCAGCCCTTGGTCCACACGTGACTCATGCTGTCCCTGCTGAGCTCTCACAGGGGAACCCACCTTCCCCCATACCTGTACGTGCTTAGGAGGAACTACCTGGCATAAGGCCAAAATAATTAGCTAGGGGAGGGTGGGACCAGAAGCAGTTTGTTTCCATATTTCTTTAATACTGCTGTTTTGAAGAGGTCAGATTCCTCTGGGCAGGACAGGGAGCAAAGAGCTGGAGCTACAGCTGCATTTTCTAATGTGCAGAAACACAACTGAGGTGAGGAGAACCTGGACCATGATACTATGATCTGAGCCTGATACCAGCAAAGCCAACACTTTTGGAACATGGGGAACATGTGGAGATGGGACTTGGCTGAACTTCGCTGGGAGCCAAGGGAGACGTCTGTATTGTCGCTGCTTGTGAGCCTTCAGCTGCTGCGTTTTGTAGTCACTCAGGTGCTGCTATTACCTGTGTGGTCTCAACAGACTCCATCTTGCTTGTTTTCTTGTAATGTTTTTCAGTGGATTAGTTCTTTGCAAGTAGGCATGGATTATCAGTCTTGAGCTTGTTGACTCTTCTTTGTTGGCCTTGATCTTGGACTCTTCAGTTGACTGATTCATTTTTTTTTTTCTTTTTGTTTAATATTCAGGTTTCCTGGATGAGCCCTTTACATATTTGTCTACATGCTGTTACTGCTATAAGATGTAAAATAAATCTGTATTTTGGCTTCTCAACATGCTTGATTACCTGAACTGTGACTTATTATTCCCAAACCATGCAGAATTAAGTATCATAGTACAAAGAATGGATGATGCTTTGTGTGTTCAGTTTTAAATTTTTTGGAGCCTTCAGGAAGGAAAGGGATTTTCTGTATTTCTTTTTTTATGATGTATCAGTTTTTCTGTCACTACAGTGATCTTTTTTTCTGTTAGATTTTTTGCTCTTAGGTTATGCTTATCTATTTTGCAGCTATCCATGTGCATTTCTTAGCTCAAAATCTCTTTTCTTCCAGTTGATGGCTGCTTGGAAGAAATGCATCATGTGATCTCCAGCCTGCTCTGCAGTGTGCACTGAAGTGCCGTGTGTGGTCCATCAGAAGTTGCCTTTCAGAACCAGACTTAAAACACAGAAATTTATCTACTCTTAGAAATTGTCTCTGGCAAGTGTAGGTGACCAGCTATTCACTCTTACAAACTGTGGATTTTTTTTTTCCTTTCTGTTCCCCTTCCTCACTCTTCCCTTTTTTTCCCAGACTTTTTTTCCTCTGGAATTGATTTGAGTTGGAAGTTCAAAGTCTTTCAGAAAAGCCAAAACCCTGGTCACAGACCTGAAAGAACCATCAGTGTTTTCCTAGGACTGATTGTGATTATTTTTTAGTTGTGTGTTGGCTTTAATAAAACTTTTGAAATATTAATTCAGCATGCAGTGACTCACTTTTAGTTCCAGAGCTTGGATGGTGTGTATTTGAGCTCAGGATCTGTTCAAGTCTGTAGAAAACCACCCTGTTTGGAAGTTTTGAAACTCAGTTGTGGAAATTCCTACTGTTGAGCAGCTGCGTTTGTACATGAAAGTTGTTCTGTTCAATTCAACATCTTTAGAAGAATGTGGCAAAGGACTCTTACTTTTTAGTAACTCTTATACCAGAGTCCCAGAAGTCTGTAAGGAAGTCTGTGTTGTGCTGATATTATAAAAGGTAAAGTGAGTGAATACTTTTGGCATGGCAGCTTAACATGAATCCTGTGTAGTACCGTGGAATGAGTGCTGTGGGTTGACAGACTTTCAAAATCGCACATCTTTCTCAATGGTTTGTGCTGCAGTTCAAGCAAGCAAGAATTTAAGGGTTCATACTGATTTGTGCTTTTTAGGAGGTTGGGCTTACTGATCATCATGAGTTTTACAACTTTTATAGAGGTAAAAATTTACTCGTCCTCAGAAGTCTTAAATACCAACAGAAGCCAAGTGCCCTGACGATGCTGAAGGAGTATTGAGTTCTGTAGTAAAGTGGTAATCTTAATATAATCCTTTAGCAACCATTCCTTTGCCTTATGTATAGCAGAGACCAGAACAGCATGGCTTTTAATTTGAGTCAAATACCACAGTTAAATTTCAGTATCAGAAGAAAAATGTATTATTCCTGTTGTAGGAGGAATGGTCCCTCCTTGAAAAGGAATAAAAATAAACCAGAATAATTTCAAATATGCCATTCGCTGGCATTATAGAATCCCCCTTACGTAGGTTTCATGGAACATTTAAGAGACCCCCTTATCTTCTCTTTATAAAACATAGTAAAGCAAAGTAATTAGGGCATCTGTTTTCTGGAGAGAAGGAGATATGGGTTTCTTTGAGATATGTTGCCTTAATAATAACTTCTGAGGATAAGCAAAAGGATCCAGTGAAAGTCATGGTGTCTGCAAGCAAAAAGGTGAAAAATGTTAACAGATGAATACCTGAATGTTTTAGTTACTTCAGGTATTTAAACATTTCAGGATTGTACTGTTCTTAATAGTTTATTCATGTGAAAGGTGTTTTACCTTACAATCACCCTTTTAGGCTGCCACTTTTCTCTACTATAATTCCACTAGTTGGATGTATTAATAATATAAATGGATTTTATGTGGTTAAGAATGCATGATTTATTTTAAATTGAATATGCTCTTCTACTAAAACCTAGGTATTGCTATATAAAAGATAAGACAGAATAACCTGCTTTTACAGACATATGAGCCATCTGAAGTTTTTTTAAATGTCAGTTCTGTTTGGGAGGGAGACAAAAGCATTGCAGGGGAGGTACTCTGCATTTAGAAAATTATAAATTTGTATTTTCTTTTACTTTTGACTGCATCTTTAAATGCTGTTACACTGTACCCTTTTTACCTATTGTCTGAATGATTTACTTGGCTGGGACTGGTCTGTGTAGAGGTTCTAGCTGTAGATGTTGCATAGGGATGTGGAAGGTGTATTTGGGTGACTCCCCTCCGTTTTCTTTGTTCTGAGCTCTCTCCTGTGTAGTTCTGTTCCAGTCAGTTTGTTTTCTGAATGGGTGGAGACTGGCAAGTATATGGAAAGCTTTGTGGCTTTGATAGAGTGCAGCTACTTTTGATTTTCATGATCTGGCAGTAGTGTGTGATCTGGTTAACTTGATTAGCATCAGTAGATTTTTTTTTTTTCCTTATCCTGATTGGATTCCAGTAGCTGCACCCAGGCATTGGTCCCATTTCCCTGCCTAGGCTGTAATTTCTGAGCAAGCTGCTATTTGAGAGACACATGTGAGTACCCTCAGCTGTGTTCAATGCAATTACTAATACCCTTCAAGTTCTGTTCTGAGCTGCAGATGTGAAGAAATGCCAGCCTTCATTAGGGTTTAATTATGTCTGGGGAGCAGATTTCATGTGTAATCACCTTGGAGCTGCTAGTTCCACTAACAGGAACGTGCTTGAGCTGAAAAAGCATAAACTTGTGACTGGTTTCAGTCAAGATCCTCCTCAGTGCAGAGAAGAGTGAGTGGTGGTGATGTCCTACCGGTTTGGACAACTAACTCTTTTCTCATCAGCTCTGGGGAGTAGCACAGACCTAGTCACTGAGTGTGCAGAAATTGTTAATGTTTAAAGCTAGAAAAAAAAATCTGTTGGGGAGCCTGGAACAGTCAGGCTTGTCTGGTGAGGCCAGTCAAGTAAGGAGAGATGCTTGCCTAGCCTGATGGACTTCCTGCAAATAAAGTTTGGTGTGTAGTGCCTAGTGGTACATCTGCTGCAGTGTTGACAAGTGATCACAACATTTCAGAAAGGTCATAGTGGAAAATGTGCTTGAGAATTTTTTTACCTAATCCCTCAGAACTCTGCTTGGCAATAAGTGTATGACACTGTTCCATGTGGTTTTGGAGGGGGCTGTGGGGCTATCTGTACAGTAGGGCACCATAACACAGCTGCCAATTTGTGAGAAAATGCAAGTGACAGGTCAGTTTTTCTTCCAGCCTTTGGAAACTTGTGAGCTGGACCATGCAACTTTAAATTTTTGGTTTTAATGTGGACTAAATCTGCAGGTTGTCCTTGAAATGGAAGTAGTAAAATGATCTGCGAGTCTTAGTAAAAGTTGATGGTTGGAGATAAGACTGGGCTTATTATGTGGGCTAAAATGATAACAGAAAATAAAGTAGAAAGAATCTATATAAGGAGGATACGAAAGGAAACTACATCTGTGCAATCCTCCTTCCTCCTCCTTTGCATCTGTTATTTTGTGCCATAGTCCTTTCTTGTGAGGTTTTTTTCTCCCTGTTATATACCTACAAGATTGACTCAAATAAAGTAGCATTTATTTCCAGGAGTATTGAGGCTTGAAACCACTAAGGCTTTCTTCACCCTCCCCCCAACTATGATCTTGAAATCTAATATCTTTGCTAGTGGGATTTGACTGTTCCTTCATGAGTTTTTTGCTAACCTGCAGCCCTTACATGCTCCTACTTACCTAATTTCAGTGAATGGAAGCATTTCCCAAGCAGGTTACCGTTCAAAAAAGAGGCATCTAACACAGGAGAACTCCTAAGTGGTCTTTGCATGTGCTGTTAAATTCCAAGCAGTTTCACAGGTGCTCTTTAAAGAAAAAAAAAAATTGATGATATGTCTCAAAGACATATATTTGCTAAAAGACTGGGTTTTTTTGAGAGATAGCTTGTGTTCATATGTCTTAAGATCTGTACAAGTGAAACACTGATGTATTGCTGTGGTCTGGAAATACAGGAGTGCTTTGTGAAATTCCTCAGAGAGTGACAAGAAAACTTGTACTTGAGGTGGCCCATCTTTAAAAATGCATCTCTGTGCTTTTAGTGTGGTTTGGAGTTATGGGTAAATACATTTAAAAAGTAGCTGGGTTTTTTCACAGAAGACATGGGTAAATATGTCTGGAGTTTTTTAGGGAAGACAAAACTCTTTGCTCACACACTCAACTGCCCTACTAAATTTTTTTCTTGTGAAAGTTCTGCAAAATAAGAGGAAACAGCCATGCTTCCTATAAATTAAATAATTAACTAGGAGGAAAGAAAAAAAAAAAAAAGAGTATGCCAATATCCCTTGCAAGGATACAAGCTGGGGCTGGTGAGGCTAAGTAGCAGTTCTGGGACATGACTAGGACAGGAGAATAAGAGCCAGCAGTACGTGGTGTGGCGTTGGATGGACATGATCCTGAGAGCCAGGGTAAGGTGGGGATTGTCCCCTTTGCTGAGTGCCTGCCAGGTCCCACCTGGGTACTGTCTCTGCTTAGGTCCTTGATACAGAAATGACACTGCAAGGATGATGGAAACCACTGAGGCCATGGTTCTGGAGCCCTTGCCCTGCAAGGAAAGGTTGCAGGACCAGGGCTGGTCCAGATGGGGGAAGGGATGTCTTCAGTGACACCCAACAAACAGCCCAGGGTATGGAGGAGAAGTGATGGGCTCTTCACAGTGGTGTGTGATGGCAAGGAGTGTTGGAGGCACCTGAGACATGCTGAAAATGAGGACTTTGAAACAGACCATAAGGAAGAAATGTTTTCCCCACAAGGACAGCCCAGCACTGGAGTTAGGGCCCAGTCAGGCTGTGCCATAACTAGCCTTGGAGGTTATCAAGCCTCAGTTGGATAAGGCACTGAGCAATCTGGTCTGAGCAGGTTGTATTTAGGGCAGAGTTTGGACTGGAGACCTCCTGTGGTGCCTTCCTAACGTGAGTTATCCCGTTATCCTGTATATGACAGAAAAAAGTGTGTGTCTGTAGTCCTGGTTCCACGTGGCACACAGCTTTGTTTAGAGACAATAACTATAGTGTACAGACATGTCAAGAGTGTGAGTTTTTATTTAAGTCAGGATTAAACTGTGGAAATACGATGCTATTATAAAATAAACTCCTCTAGTAATATTTGGAATAGTAATAGTAATAATAATGGTATTTTAATTTCTGTTTCTATATGCAAGAAACCTAACAATTATGCATTTGGACTTGGATAAGAAATAGCAAACCAAACTGGAGTCTGAAAACTCACTCTTTCACCCTTTCTGACTGCGTATCTTTTCCTGCGTATGGGCATGCATGCTGTTGTCTTGTTCTGAGATTTTGGTCTGCTCTTTGGTGGTGTTTTAAATGCTTCTTTGTTAGTATCAAATAGTAGAGAAAAATTCTTAAAGTTCCAAAAGCTGTTCTTTTTGTTGTTGTGAAATATATGGACATATTTATTTTTTCTTCTTTACAGGCAGGAAGGTAGTTTAACCTTCAGCAAAGAGTTAGTTGCAGTAGTAATCAAACTCTGATTTCTCTATTGTGAAGATAGAGTCATCCATCAAGCCCTATGTGCAAAACTAAGAGTGCTTACAGAGCACTTTGTCATGTATGTTTGATTACTGGAGTGCAGTTGTTGTTCTGGGTAATTAATATGAGGCTGTAATACCATTCAGATGAGTACTGTGTCTATATTTCCAAGGTCGGATGACCTCTCTTGTATTTTCTACTGTCTGTGGCATTTTATGTAGGTTATTGGGTTTTTTTGCTTGCAGGATATGAAGTCCTTTTTGAAGGTCTGGTGAGAAAAATCAAGCAGACCTTGTACTTGCTTGAGGGAAATGCTGCTAAGAATAAAAAGTGTAGGTTTTAGTAGTCTTTCAGCTACCATGTATAAAAAGAGGTTTAGTACTTCTAAGCCCCAGCCGGAATAGGCATTCTTTAAATTACTATCCTAAGACTGATTTTTAAACAATAAAATAAATGTTCTTGGCTTAGAAGCTTACTCTTCATTGAAAGTTATGGGGGCATAGGTGACTTAAGTACTTTTTTCCAGACCTACAATTTTCTAAGTAAAATTATTTTTTGACAATTTGTCAAATTTTTATACTGTAAAAAAATCATCATCTGTGTTTGTGTGTAACTCCTTTGCTTTCAATTAGCACTACCCTTTTTTTTTTCTTTGTGGTAGACCAGTGGCACTGTGGCATGAGTGAGGGGCTACTTTGAAAGAAACAAATCTGAGGCAGCTTTTTATAACCAGCCTTCTGCTTTAGCCTAATTCTGACTATGTGCACAAGAGTGGAAATTTTTTAACTGACTCTGATGAAAGAAGGCAGTGTTAAGTAAAGTTTCTAGTCTGGCAATTCAGGGGGCTCTCTGGCTGTCACACTCCCACCACCAGAGACTGTCACTGCTGGCACTGAAGCCCCTTTGCAGCAGGTGGCTCCAGTGACTTGATGGGTCCCCACTGGACTCCCCACACATTCTCACATAATTAGGCCAGTTTTCCTCACGAGTTTGACCCCAGGTCTCCCACAGCAGAGGCCTCGTTCCATAAAGCTGTTTATTCATGGCACAATAACACAAAACCAGCTCGAGCTGGTACCTCCAAGGAGGGACCCTGAGCAAAGAAAGTCCTGGGCTTTTGTCCCCTCATGGTCCAAGCGTGGGGAAGTCTCGCTCTTCCTCCCAAGTCTTTGGGTCCTGCTGTGCCTCTCTATGCCCATCCACTGGCTGGTGATAGGGGGCTCTGTGCCCTTCTCTGTGCCAGGTGTTGGCCGGTCACTGCTCTCGCCTGGGGTTTGTGCCACCCAGGGCTCAGCCTGTTCTCACACTGAAGGCTGCAAGTTGAGCTGCCTGCACCAAACGTGTTCCTCAACAGTAATCCCCCTTGGGAAGGACTTTTCAAAGGGCCATTATACTTTGGCATCTTCACCCCCTTTTTTTTTTTTTTTTTTTTTTTTTGTGGGGTAGAAGTGGAACGCTCTCCAATATTGTTCTTGCTTATTACTTAACATACCATGTGCTGAGGACAGAAGAGTGTCTCGTTTGTTAGTTCACATGCATACCTGCATATGCACCACTATTCTGATTTCTTGAAAGTTTTAGCTGGAAAAGATCTAACCATGTCACCGAAACTCTCTTACTAACTTCCTTAGCTTTAAAAGCATTAGTTTGTGTAGAACATCCTTATCTGTCTAGCTAATGTGTTTTATTAGATTGGGAAAGAAAAGTCTTAGAGGTTAAACACAGTGCACTAGGTTTGTGACAACTGTGTATGAGCTGTTTCTGAAAATGAAAAAAATCTGTCTGGAATGAGGGCCAAGATGCATTTGGGGGTTTTGTTTGTTTTTTGTTTTCTTGGGGGGCTTTTTGTTAGTTTTTGGGTTTTTTTTAAAGACTCCTGAGTCTAAAAGGCTAGAACATTAGGTATAAGAAAGACAGGAAGTGTTCACTGAGCTGGAAATTGCACTCTTTAAATTTTCCATGGAAGTATAGTGCAAGTGGCTCACACATAGCCCTGAATGCCTGTCAAATAGAGGGCAACTGAAATTACTGTTGCTTTCTCATCACAGGAAGTTATTCGCACTCCTCTTCTGCACAGAGCTCATTTAGTCAATGAAGTGCCACCTGAGCCTCCCTGCCTCAGTTTACTAGGTTTGATTCAAGTTCTATTGCACATTCACATTTATTTTCTTTATTTGTGATTGGCACATGCTTTTACAGGTCTTTCAAGTTAGAAGTCTTCCAACAGGTACCTTTTCTTTTAGTACTTATCAGTAAGTCACAGGGTAGAACTATATTTTACTTTTATTTTTTCACTTTTTGTGGTTTGATTCATGGACCTAAAAGCATATAGTGTGTCCTTTTCATGACACTGCATTTTAAAAACATAGGACAATGTTTAAAATAGCTGAAGATGTTATGTAAAAGTGAAACTTTAAGAGCTAGATAGGCCTGCTTGCTCTGCAAAAACTTGTAGAAGCTCATTTATATTCTTACAGAGTTTACTTGTTTCTGTGCCTTGCATATTTATCGGCAGAACTCTCTAGTAATTACATTTTTAATTTATATTTAAAGAAAAAAAGATTTATTTTTACTCAAAGTCAGCAAGGCTAAGATGCCTCACTAATCTCAGTGTGGTCAAGGTTATGAATATTAGTAAAATCTTCTCCATGTTTTAGCAAAAAAGCAGTCTTAACTGATTATAGATAGATTCCACAAGGATAGCTGTGTTATATCTAGTTGTCATGTGCTTCTCTAGAGAGGAGAAACAGGTGCTTCAGATCCCTGAGAGTGCACTTTTATTTCTGCTGATTTTTTAGAAGTGAATAGAATGATTAGCTCAGCTGAAGATGCCAAGACACTGAAGAACTGTCGAATGCATAGCTGTCAAGTATCTGAGCAATTGCAGCTTCTGTGACAGGACTAAATCTGTTGTTTTACATTACAGCATCCGTCCTTTGCTCTGAGTTAGTGTGCAGTAGGGAGAGTGCTGAAACAAAGATGAAGTATTTTTGTTGTATCTCTGCCATGTTTGAGCTCCTGGCAAAAGTTTTCTTTTCTAATATACACCTGCTAGTGTCACTGACATGACACTGTGGAAGCACATGACTCCACAGAAGCATCTCCAAGGAGTTGCTTGGAAATGATTCGTCTACACGGAATTTTTCCGCACAAGTGGGAAGTGTAGTCCTTAAGAGTGTTGTTTATGGTTAACTGCTGCTGGAGATCAGTTGCATGGGAGAGCATACTATTGTGCTGGCTGTTGTCTGGCTGCAGAGCTGACCAAGTCAAATGTTTGTCTTACGGGGAAGGAAGGGTGTCTTTTGTTGCTTCTGTTTATTGATTCCACTTTTTATTTTTAAGAGTAATGTCAGAGGTGTTTCTTTTTCATTTCTTTTCAGCTGTGATAGACAAAATGTCAATAGAATAAGTCACCTACCCTCCAGAACTTGCCATGAACCATCTGGTTGGACCACCTGAGGGAGAGATCAGTGAAGAGCCAGCGAATGGAGCAGTGAATGAATCAGTGGAGGCTGATCTGGAGCACTCAGAGGTGGAAGAGGAGCAGAGGTATGTGACTCGCTACCCAAGGCATACAAACAGCAGCCAAGTGAGCTTGTCTGGGCAGGAGGAGGAAGGGATGTTAGCTCGGTCAGCCAGCACCGAGAGTGGTTTCCACAATCACACGGATACTGCAGAAGGGGATGTGATAGCCACAGTGGAGGACAGTTATGAAACTGAGAGGGTGCAGGAAAACGAGGATGAGAGCGCGTATGCGGTGCAGTACAGGCCTGAGTCTGAGGAGTACACGGAGAATGCTGAGGCTGAGCATGGCGAGGCCATTCACAACCGAACATTGCCCAATCACTTACATTTCCATTCCATCGAACACGAGGAAGCCATGAATGCTGCCTACTCGGGTTATGTCTACACACATCGTCTCTTCCACCGGGGAGAGGATGAACAGTATGCTGAGGCTTATGCTGACTATGGACTGCAGGAGCATGTGTATGAGGAAATAGGAGATACACCAGACCTCGATGTCAGGGAGGGGATCCAGCAGTATGAGCGGGAAAGGGAGGAAGCCGACAATTATCGCAAGGAGGCACTTGGTGCCCGCCTTCACCACTATGATGAACGGTCTGATGGAGAGTCTGACAGCCCAGAAAAGGAAGCAGAATTTGCACCCTACCCAAGGATGGATAGTTATGAACAAGAGGAGGACATTGATCAGATTGTAGCAGAGGTGAAACAGAGCATGAGCTCCCAGAGCTTAGACAAGGCAGCTGAAGACATGCCAGAGTCAGAACAGAGTCTACAGCATGGTCAGCCTCTTGTCAGTGGTGGGCATGAAAGTAATGGCCAGCTCACAACTGGTTCTCGAGTTGCATCCAACTCAGGAGAATCTGTGCAGAGGTACAGCAAGGAAAAGAGAGATGCAATTTCACTGGCCATCAAGGATATTAAAGAGGCTATTGAGGAAGTGAAGACAAGGACCATCCGTTCTCCTTATACCCCTGATGAGCCTAAGGAGCCTATCTGGGTGATGCGGCAGGACATCAGTCCATCCAGGGATTCTGACGACCAGAGGCCACTAGATGGAGATGTGAGTATACAAAGCTTTTGGCTTTCAGGTTATGTATATCTTGTTCCTTTGATTGTGACATACATGACAGTGAAGGAAGATGCATGTTATTCCTGTTCTGTGTCTCATTCTTGAAAAAGCATGTAGTGCTTTGTTTTGAATTTGTATTCCAGAGAGCCTGACAGAAGTAAGCACGTGCATTACCTGGTAGCCAAGCTTTTGTTTATTAAACACTGCTGACCCCAGGTATACTGTACAAGAATTTGACTCGTGAAGCTCTTTACTTGTATTTTCTGGAACAAGTCCTGTTACATTTTTTACTGCAGTGGGATATTTTAGAATTGCTACCGAACACTTTCTTTTCTATTATCTATCCTTGTGTGTTTTTGTTAATTTTAGGTTTCTAAGCTCCATTTTCTGTCATAAAACAATCCCAACAGTTCTCTCAGAAGTTAGTTAATATTCTTTATGATGGTATCGTAGATCAGATTCATATTCTAGAAAAACTGCATATCCACTTGCAGGCTCTAGAACTATGTTGTGAACCTCAATATATTTTATAATCACTGTAGAGTGTATTCAGTCTCCAGCAACCTGAGTATTGAAGGCCATTGTTTAGATTCATAGCATCAGCATTTTTGAAATCGTACTTTTGGGATGAGGTTTAACTTGGATCAGAATGGTTTTCTGTTGTGCTTCCAGCTGTCTGTAAATGAATATGTACTCCAAGTGTTATGACTCTTTGGCATTTTTAATAAAATAAACTCATCAACAACTGTTAACTGTATTAAATTTATGCTTGATATGAAAAGATCTGGCAGGCTAAATTTACTGACTGAAAACAGTCTATTATGTATTCCTAGGCTTATTGCTTCAAGGGTAAGTGCACTGCAACCATTTGCTCCATCCTCTTTATTGCTGTGAAATGCTTTTCTGACCTTGTTTTTTTAAGAACACCAAAAATAGATTTTTTTTTGTACTGTTTGATGTCTTAAACTGAATTATTGTAATGTTAGGAATGCATTACATGTATTCAAAATACTTCAACCACTGCAAAGGGAATTTAGATCGTGAAAAAAGATGACATACCATGTATATCTATGACAGTCTTCTGATTTCTTTATCTGCCTTCAAAATGGTGAAGGCTAGTATTCTATGAATGGGAAGAGATTTTTGGAGCACAGTGTTTGAGTTGCTGAAAAAATATGCAAGCAGATTGAGACATACATTTTAAGGTTTTAATTTTTTTTGAAACAGTGATGAGTATGTTTGAGTTTTTGCCTTGATTCTTAATAGTTCTGTTGAAACATTTTTTTTTTTTAAGAAAAAGCTTCAAACATATACTGTAAAAGTTATTTGTGAATATTTTTTAAATTTCGTCTGTTACAGAGTTGATTAGCAGTCACATGAGGGCTAAAGAAATTTTTCCAGATTGCTCTGTATGGGAAACAATCATTTTTAACTTTCTAAAATGTTTCAAAAGCTGTAATTATTTTTTCTTCTTTTTCAAATAGATCACATTACTCTTTTGCTATACATTTTGTTTACCATATTGTCTGTGTTTGTAAGTGTTGTCTTTGCTTGGAGGATCAAAAAATTTCCTGTTGCTTGTTGATTGATTGTATTGCTGACTACCATGACAGTTTCAGTGACACTAGGTTGGGGATCCTGAGAGAACCAAATCCTTCCTGGAGGTGCTTCAGCTGCTCTCCAAAATGTAGTTGCACATTGCAGAATTCAACTTTTCTAAGATGTGCTGATATGACTCAGCCTGGTATGCAGATGTAGTGGATGTAACAGGTGTTTCTGTTGGTGACCACGTACATCAGATACTGAAGTACACAGGGGTTCTCATTTTGCACCAGAAGTTAATTTGTCATTCAATATTTTTTTGTAGCATGTCACGTAAGAGCCTTACTGATATTTTCAGAGCTGGCTGCCGTCAAAACAGTGATCTATAATAGCTCAGTGAAAAGATAAATGGTGGTTGTAGGTGCACAAACAGAGTGTGCTCTTGGAAGGAGGAAGTAAATTAGGCAAATATTTTAGAAGATCCATAGAAGATTGAGGGGAAGACATGTTACAGGAGGGACTTTGGACTGGGTAGGAATTTTGGTTTTCCCTCAAGATGATGCATGTATTTGCTTTACTGAATTCTTTAATTCAACTGCCAACTTAGAAAGAGTCTTCTTTCTTTAACAGTGCATTTGTAGAATTGCATAGCTGTAAACTGGGCAAAAATAAATTATCTTCACTAAGTGACTATGAGTGATCAGTTGTAATAAAAATAAACTTGAAGCCTGATCACCTAATTGTAGATTTTTCTTCTGTCTCCCTGGAGAAAGAAAGAGAATCTCAGACAGGAGCTTTTCAGACCAGCCATATTTTTCAGATTTGTAAGATAGACCTTGTAATGAGAGTGTTTCTACCTTGAGGCAGACACTAGTTTTTTTTTCCCCCAGTAGTATCAAGGAGCTTCAGAGAAATAATGCAAGTTAGGTGCTTTTATTACCTTCAGTTATTTTGCAGGTCCACTTAGAAAATTGTCCTCATGTTGTTTTTTAGCAAAACAATTTTCATTTTAGAGATAGAACTTACTTGAAAATTTTTGGAATAATATTATGTTCTTAATCATATGATATTGAAACTTGTAAGACCTCTTTAGATCCTAATAGAAGTCACTTTTTATTTAGCTGGGAGCTCTCCACTGGAGACCAGTGAAGCCAGGGTCTCAGAACAATTCACAGTGGAGAGTCGTTAAATACAACCTCTTTTGCCTTTTCTCACAAGAAAGTGACTGCTACTCCCCAGTGCTGAGCATTTGAGTGATATAGTCACAGCAGAATGCTTGGTAGAATACCAGTTGGAAGTGTTTAAGACTATTTTGACAACCCAGAAGTACACATCTAACCTGCAGCTGTATGTAGTTTTGGGACTGTTAGGAAAAACATGCAGTGACTGTGATGGTAAGAAAGATACAGACCTCTGCATCCGTTTGTACTTAGGATATCCTGATTCCAGGTTTGTTCAGGGGTTAATTCACCAGGAGTATCAGTCATTCCTGTGTATTTCTCCTCAAAAGAAGTGCTTGGTAGGTACATTAAAAAAAAAACTAAAATCAGTGACTCACAGCCCATAGATGATTCTGTTGTAATAAACTCTTATAGTCCTGTGATGTAGGAGTCAGCTAGCAGGCTTCTGTGAATAAGTAAACAGTGTACAAAGGTACCTGTTTAATATTAAACAATAGAGAATATTAGCTGCCGTGTGCCCTGTGCACCCTAATTTAATGATGTGGTTTTTGTCTTGAATAAGAGATGGTCTGGACATCTAGTTTGTGGGGAAGGTGTTATCTATTTGATACAAGCTGAAAAATCCTTATCTTTTGAATAAAGGCAGTAAGAGGGTTTTTTTTAAGGTTTGCAACACATATGAGATATGTACAGTTGAGATATATTTCCAAAGTTTATTCATCAGAAAATTTTTAGTCCAAAACAGGCCTTCACTTGCATTTGTCTTGTGAGGATCTCTTTTTCAAATACAATAGAAGTTAGAGCTTCTCAGCTGCAAAAAGCATGACACCAGGAAACTGACCTGTGATGGAAAAGACTGTGGAAATGCACTTAGGTTGTGTTTTCTAAGTGTGAAATGGGGGGACACTTTCTTCACACATTGAATCGTGGAATCATAGAATGGCTTGGGTTGGAAGGGACCTTAAATACTGTCTGATTCCAAGCCCCCTTCCGTGCACAGGGATGCTTTTCACTAGACTGGATTTCTCAGAGCCCCATCCCACCTGGTCTTGAACACTTCAGGGATGGAGCATCCTCAGCTTTGCTGGGTAACCCGTTCCAGTGCCTCACCCCCATAGTAAAGAATTTTCTGCCAAATATATAATCTACACCTGCCCCTTTTCAGTTTGAAGCCATTCACCCTTGTTTGGTCACTACATGCTCTTGTAGTCTCTTTAGAGCTTTTTTTTGAGGCTCCTTTCAGGTACTGAAAAGCTGTAATTAGGTCACCCTGAAGCCTCCTCTTTTCCAGTCTAAAAAATCCCAATTCTCTTGATCTTCTCATCATATTAAATGAAGTTTGTACGTGGTGCTATGAAAAGCTTCAAGCATTGAGTTTCTGGTACCCATGTGTCCTGAAGTAGTGAAGCAGGAGACCCTTTAGGAGAATAATTCTTCTAGATAAACACAGTTATCTCATTGCAAGGGAAGACCCAGATCCTATATTGATCATCATTTTTACCTGTCAGATTCTTCACTGGAAACCTGTTGTGGATGTGCTTAGCCAAGCGTAGAAATTGTGGTGTTCAGAGGTCTAAATAGAACATATTCTTTGCATGGATCTGGACTTGAGGATGAACACGTTGAAGTGGTAAAGGGAATAGTTTTGTGTAGTAGGTAATTCAAAATGCAGTGAAATATTTGGGTGTTTAAATTGTATGACAGGTCTTAAAAAGTGTCTTTAACTTGTCCTAGAACTTGGAGAAAGGTGGCTTACTTAGTTATGGAAGTACAGAGACCTCTTCAGAAAAGCTCTGAAAGGCACAAAAACTCAAGTATAATTTTTTTGGGCTGTGATTTCAAGAGAATAGAAGCAGACTACCTGCTTCACTTCTGCCATAATCAGGAGGAAAGAGTGGTTTGGATATTTAAGAATTAAACCCCATGACTTTTGGCTTTTTTTTTTTTTTTTTTT
>VXAU01003096.1:121371-191703 GCA_013399695.1 Formicarius rufipectus
TTTGTTTTTTTTTTTTTTTTTTTTTTTTTTTTTTTTTTGACGTCTATTCTGTTAACTTTGGGGTTACAGATCTGAAAGCCAATTTTGGTGACCTGAGGGGCTCTGTGTGCTGGCTTCAGTTTTGCAAAGCCCAATCACTCTTCCTCTGCAGACACTGGAGGAGCTGTGATGTTAGAATAAATGCTAATATAAAGTATGTGGTTGGTTTAGATTTGAGAAGTAGAAATAAGAGCTGAAGATAAGCCTTTCAGGTAGAACAGAACGGAGCTGCCTTGTTTTGCTTCTCTGTCATTTTTGGTTATGTATGTTTTAGTTCAGCCTTTGAGTTCTCACTCATTTGCAGAATTTTTTCGGTTCTCACAGCTCCAGAAGTGTTTTTATTGTAATGAATTTGCTTCACTTTTTCCACAGCAGGAGTAATGTATTATTAAAAAGGCCATATAGAAGTCTTTTAAATAATTAAGTAGGCTTTAGTAATAGATGAACTAAGGGGGGGAAAAAGAGAAAGGAAAGAATTGAAATAAAGATAAGTTTATATTACTAGTGTATTGTCTGAGGTTTTTTTCTTTTAATACTGTTGGTTGAGCACACAGACTGAGGTCACCTTTCTGTTATCTGTGTGAGACCACAGATTTAAGTTTACACAGAAAAAAAACCCCAGAACCAAAAATCACTAAAAAACCAAACCAACACAGAGTTTTATTCAGCGATCACATAGAAGAAAATCAGTTAGTCTGTTTGAGGAACAACACTCCCAGATACGTTAAGAGCCTTTGAATTACAGTGAGCACTGTATACATAACCTCTTTAATACATTTTTTTATTATGTTTTATAATTAATGAAAGATGAAAATAATTTCAAGCGATTTTTCTGTTCTGTTGGTAACTAAAACAATACTTGTCGCAGTTAAAATCTTTTGAAAACACAGGACGGATCCACACTGAGCTTTTTCAGCCTGACACATAGAACTGCATTTTTACTGGAAGTTCAAGTGAAAATACAGTAAAGGAAGTCCATACTCAAGAGAAAAGAAACAGCCAGCACTGAACCAGCTGTCAGGAGATCTGCTGCTCTGCTAGCCTTCCATCCAGCATGCATGCTTCTGGACAGACCTTACTTGCACAGTTGTGTGCATGTAATCTGATGGACAACCAGAGTCCATACAGCCTCAGATTTTGTTCAAAGAGAAGTTACCAGCTCAAAAAGTGTGACTTGGGGTACTGCACAGTTAGTGCTACTGACTCATGTGGCGAAGAGATTGTGTGAAATGGGCAAAATAAAGCGGTACTATGCCCTAACAGACTCAGTTACATTTATTGTTGGCTACATTTATAGTTTGCTTACTTGGACGTCTCTCTGCTGGATCTAAACTTCTGTGTATTCTGAGCTGTATTTTTATTTTGTATTTGAGGCAATGTAAAAGTATCAGATAGGGAATTTTCTTCAATGACTTTGACAGAGTGGGTTTCATATCTTCAGTCAATTTTGCTGAGAGGAATTACAACTCAGTGCTGGTGTGCAGATGCTTATGGACAGTGTGTATATTTTTCAAAAGGTAGTTTATTCTTAGTTTTTGCGTGGTGTTACATATGTGGACAAGTCAGTTCTTACACATGGGATTGTGAGTTTTTGTCCAGACAGTGGTGACAGGAGGAAGATTTTCCAAACCAGGATTTCCCAAACTGCGTATGTTCTTCTGTTTTGCATACAGCTGGTCTATGATCCTGTGTGATCACTCTAGCATGTGTGATCCATTGCTGTGGTTTACCTGAAGCTATGTACAATACACATCCCGTGTTAAATGTGTGTGTAAGACCGTTGTACATGACCTTATCTCTATATGCAGGAATAATTTTGGTTTACTACCAGCAGGTGCCTTATCAATATACTGATGGACCATTTCTGCTGGAGAGTCAGAGTCCTGACCTTACAGCTGCCTGCTCAGTGGGCCCACTGCTTCAGGTGCTAAGTACCCAGGATGGTAACTGTAAGGATGAATGGTGCACAGGAGAGACTGGTGAGGGAATCTCTTTAGACTTCCTGAAATTCCTGTATGGAGAGGCCCTATAACAGGCAGGCAAATGCATTGTTCTGAAGTGAGCAGTTCAGTCAGTTACCTTGTCTCAGGTCACCTCATCATATCATTTATGCCCAACCTGGCAGGGGGCAGGTCTAGGCCACCCAGCCAGGTAAGTGCACTGGGTATGTACTGAGGCACTTAAAATAGAACTGCAGTATGAAGTTGAGTTTCATCCAGATATTGGTTATAAATTAAATTGCGTAGGTTGTGCTACTGTATGCAATTGTGTGTATAAGTTTGAGCTGGTGTAATTTTTTCAAACCCTCAAGTTTTAGCACCTATACTTAATGCAAATTTAAACAAAGACAACTAATAATCATTAGCTTTCAGCTACATTCTCTATGTGTATTTATGCCATCTAAAATCTATAGTTTCAATCAACATTTTAGTGAATAGAATTTGAACTGTTCAAATCATGGAGGACCCTCTGCCACCATGTAGTTACACTAAAGCCTAAAAGATTGCCGTAGTTGTGTTGTTCTAGATAGTTCTTGTGATAGAATGCTTCTGACTACAGTTGCAGGTTGGATCTGAAGATTCCATAGTGTTTTGACCTTTGCCTAATGGTTATGGATACTTTTCCGAAAACTAATGATCGCTAAAATAAATAACTAAAACCTAAAAGCGTTGTTTTATCTCATTGTCTTCTCTGAGCTTACGTACAAGAAGACTTTATTTGCCATTCTTCTGCCAAGAAGCCTGTAGATGGACACTAGTAATGGCCTGTTGTTTAAGTGAATCTTACGTTGCTGTTGGTTTATCTAGACATATGATGCTATGCAAAAGCTCTGAATGAACTACCTTTTTTAAGACAAAAATTGACAAATGCTGTTTAACATCTTTGTCAGTGACACGGACAGTGGGATGAAGTGCACCCTCAGCAGATTTGCTGACAACACAAAGTTATGTGGTGCAGTTGATACGTGGGAGGGAAGAGGTGCTGTCAAGAGGAAACTGGACAGGCTTGAGAGAGGGAGCCGTGAGAACCTTCTGAAGTTCAGTAAGGCCAAGTGCGTGGTTCTATGCCTGGGTTGGGGCAATCTGAACGCAAATACAAGTGGATAGAAAAACTCACTGAGAGGAGCCCTGCAGAGAAGGACCTGGGGATTACTGGTGGGTGAAAGACTCTACATGAGTTGGCAGTGTGTGGTCACAGCCGAGAAAGCCAGTTGTATACCAGGCTGCATCAAAAGCAGCATGGCCAAGGAGGTCGAGGGAAGTGATTTTCCCTCTCTACTCAGCTCTTTTGAGACCCCTGCTGGAGTATTGATTTCAGTTGTGGGCACCCTGACAGAAGAAGCATGTAGACCTGCTAGAGTGAGTTCAGAGGGAGACCATGATGGTGATCAGAGGACTGGAGCATCTGTGCTCTGAAGACAGGGTGAGAGACAGGCTGAGGTGAAGAGAGGACTCTGAAGTGGAGACCTTACTGCAGCTTCCTAGTACCTAGAGGTGCTACAAGAGAGCTAGAGAGGTACTTTTTAGAAAGACATGCAGTTACAGGACTGGAGGGAATGGTTTCAAATTGACAGCAGATTTAGATTAAATATGAGGAAAAAATTCTTTACTGTGAGGGTGGTGTGTCACTGGCAGTTTTCCCAGATGAGCTGGGGTTGCTGCATCTGTAAAAGTGTTTAAGTGTTGGACAGGGCTTTGAGCAAGCTGGTGTAGGGGCAGTAGGACTTAGATGATCTTAATTTAACTTCCAACAGAAAATATGACCACAGTTCTATGATTTCATCCCCTCTCTTCCAGCCTTGTGTATGTATGATTACGTGACTCAAAAGTTGCACTCTTTTCAGATGATCTGCTGATAAAAGCACATAAAAAACTACTGCTTTTATAAAGCAAGAGCAAGTGGTTATATTTGAAGATGCTTCAGTATCAGTTACAAGTGTCTTCATGAGCTGTGTAGTAAACAGTTGGATTGGCCTGGATAAGTTAGTTGTAACACGATCCTCTCCTTTTACAGTTCTGTTACTAAATCCCTCTGCACAATAGAAAGGAAGGTTTTTCAGGTGGAGTGGGTTGTGTGTTAGAGTCAAACAACGACAAAATTGAGATGGAGAACTTTTGGATGTACCAGATTGAGTATCGTAAGAAAAATGTAAGTAGATATTGGAGAGAAAAAATGGGGTAACTAGCACTTATTTATTGATGCACTTCAGGGGAAAAAAAGTTAATTCCATTAGGGGAAAGAGGTCCAAATAACACCATTATTCAAATGAGCTTACTGTGTTTGTTCTGACATTTTTGTTAGGCTTCTAAAACTTGTTGATGGCAACTGACAACAAAAGGGTCACTAAGTCTTTATTTTTTATTTTATTTAGAGTAGCTATGCAGGTTGTCTACCCACTCTGATCTACCAGAATATTTCTTGTTATTGCTGTGACTGCAATGCTTTGTACATTGTACCTCTAAAAATGCATTTTGATGTCAGAGAGTCTTTATTCTTCAAAGTCGAAACTTCCGGTTACAAATGTTTTTGAACATGGCAGCTCTCATGTCATGTCATGTAGCAAAATTTGTAGGATGTTGGACATTTGGGTTTGGCAATTTTTGTTCTTGTTTTTGGTTGGTTGGTTTTGTTTTGTTTTTGGTTTTGGTTTTTTTTTGTTTGTTTGTTTGTTTGTTTGTTTTCTTTTTGTTTTTGTTTTGTTTGTTTGTTTTTGTGGGGGTTTTTTGTTTGTTGGTTTGGTTTGGTTTTGGGTTTTTTCCTCCGAGAGCAGACAGTCAGAGCATATGGAAAGTCTGTGATAATTTTGATGGTTGCTTAGTTCTGATACTTTGTAAATGAAAAATTACCTTTGTAAAGGTATTTGTATTGCTACTGGAGTAACAAAATTTCTTAATGCCTAATGCCTGGTTTAAATGAAATGAAATGAAATGAAATCATTAGTTGTTATCCTAATATGAGGTCTTTCAGGCATTCTAAAGATGGGGTTTTTTTGTGTGTGGAAACATTTGATGCTTAACTTTATTTCTTTGTCTACTGTTTAAGGCTCAATCCTATAAGATATAGATATAATTATTGGGCTGATAGTATTGTGTGCCTTTTATACTTAACAGATAAATACGGTGTAACTATTAAGAATGTTAGCACAGTGAAGACACTTCTGTATGTAAATAGGAGTTGCTGTTTGTGTAGTTGTGTCGCTGTGGCACTGTTAACAACTCTGGTAATTGCACAGCAAGCCGGGGAAGCCTGTGTCTCTCCCACAGCCTCTGTATGAATGCTTCAGTCTGATGGCAAAAGCACATGCTAGCATTCTAGGGACCAGCTGTATCTGGTCAGGGACTGTTTCACAGCTGCATCTCTTTTTTCCCTGCAGTTTTAATTAATACAGGGGGATACAGGAACTGCTCTTTTAGTTAGGAAATATATGTGTAAGGAATTGCTTCTTAACCCTTTGGTCTTTATTGGTTAACTATAATTTTAATACTTAGTCGCTGCGATAAAAATTTTAGAGGAATGAATGTAAGAGAAGGGAGAAGGGAGTTTTGTTTTCTTATTTTGTTCCATTTCTAAGAGAAGCTAAAAGAAACTTCAAATTTTGGCTTTTTGGTATTGTGTTTGGTTTTTTTGTTTTTTTTTGTACGCTATTTTATAGAATGCAGTGTTTCAATTGGAGTGGATGAAGAGCATGAGAGCACTCCTGGATTGGAGCTGGTGCTAGCTCAGAACACTGGAATTGTAACCCTTTCCTGGTGTGACTCACTGGCATAAAGAAAAGCCATGCTGTGTAATTGTTTGTGAAAAGGCAAGAATAGCAGTTGACTATTTTGCCATCAATGTTGAACTGCCGAGCTGGCAAAGCTGGGGCCACACTCTCCTTGTGCCAGGGCTCTTGGGCCAAACATCCAGTTTGCATAGCTAAATGCTAAACTTTACTTTGAGGATTCACATTTTGGCATGAGTAGACATCTTTTGAAGGTATCTCCTTAAAATCTACCTTTAAAAATGCCTGCTGGGTTAAAGCTTTGCACTCATTTTGGTCACCTTCACTAGTTCCACACTCTGTTTCTGTGTCATACCCCTGTACCAGGACCCTCTGCTCTGTACTGTAGATACCCTGCTACAGCTTTTTAGTGTCACCAGTATTCATTAGGAATTGTCTGTGATTAGAATATCCTTTCCCTTTATCAGGATGCTTGCTGACAGATCACATACACAGTTGCTCCACTGAGTTTATGGTGAAAGGACAAAAACGAGGAAAGCTGATTTAAAGAGCATGTATAGTACTGAGATTGTTGCATGAATTGTGGAATATTTTCCGAGTTTGCACTGTATCTGGAATGAGGAGTAACAGTCTTGATTATAATGATATTGAATAGACATTGAATATATTCATGAAGCCTTGAAAAATCTGTAATACTCTGCACAATTTATAGAAGTTGTTTTCGAAGATGATGGAATAACATTTATGGACAACCACTGCAGCCTTTCTCTGCTCAGATTAGATTAGTTTAGCACCTCAGGTGATTATACCTGAGAGCATGTGTGCTTGTGGGGAAATTGCAGTCTTTTCTTCACTTTTAAGTGTGACAACTAAGAGATCTTTAGCCTGTGTTCTGGTTAAAGTCAATTCACGTGTCTCCCCAGTTCACTTGTCACTCCCAAGCTTATTCCTGAGTGACTTCACCTTTTCTTTCTTAGAGTGTCTGATCTTAGGACATTGGCCTGCATTGTCTGCAGCCTTCAGTAAACTCACAGCATTTGTCTGCATCCCACGGTAGTGTACTCCTGCAACTGAAAGTTCTGTAATTGAAGCTTAGTTGAATGATGAAAGTAAGAGTAAATAATTGTTCCAATACAAATGCCAGATGATCCTCCCTTCATTTGGCAAAAATGCTTGACCCACTCACTTCTTGTCTGAGTGTTGCCTACCCCTAAGTACGTTTAATTTTCACAACTACTAAATGTCATAGATTACTAGCAAAGAAAAACTGGTGTCTTTTAACTGTTCAAAATACCTTCACTGAGATAGTAAAATGTGATCATTATCATAAAAAGCAGTAGTTCCAATATTTTAAGTGTTTGTCTTGTTTGTTCCTTTTTTTTTTCTTTTTAATGCCCCTTCCCATCTTTAATTTGATTAGAGATTGCCAGGTTAGAGAAAGTTTGAAAGAAGAACTTCTGCACTGGACACTCATAATATTACTTGATTTTCTTGCCGTGTCTAGTCTCCATCTCCAGATTCCTCTTCACCTCGAGGTGCTGAATCATCAAGTAGGCAACATCACCAGGATGTCTGCAGTACAGCAGAGGCCTCCACTAATAAAGAGGTAGAGTGAAATCTTTTTAAAAGCCACAGTCTTGTTCATATTGCTTATGCATGCTTTAATTTTCCTTGCCCTCTTGTACCTGTGCAATTCCTTTTCTTTTTCCAAAATTTTAATAAACTTGAAAAGCTGATTTCCCTTTTGCTTTTCCCTTGTGCTCCTTTCCCTTATACTTGCCTAACTGTCTGACTGAATTTCTAACATACGTAAAACTCCTCATCCGGCATGTCTGACTCTATGTTCAGCTGCCACTAAATTTAACAGGCTGGGAGGTATTGATTTACCAAACAGCTAATATCCCCTCTGTAGCAGAGGCAAAACAAAGAAGCCCTTTCCTTTTTCTTCCATGCAGATTATCCTCCCACAAAAAAAAACCCAAACAAACAAACAAAACAAAACATTCTCAAAACAAACAAAACAACAACAAAAACAAACAAACAAAACCACTCAGCCGGATGAAAAAGACCTTAAATTAAATTAATTAGGTAGTAAATTATGCTGCTTGATATTTTGTCCTTGTAGAAACTGTCCTGCCAGTGATTCATAGTCAGAATTCAGTTCCTGACTCCAGGCTCCTCAAAATAAAGCTACATACTCGCTTTCTCCCTCACCTAGCAGTGCTTTACACTGCAGTAGTTCCATTACTGGAAAATGAAAAGTGTGAGTACAACCTCTCACAGTGTGAAAATGATTTGACATAAAAAGTATTAGAGTTAGTATAGAATGACAGGCTCTGTAAACAGAAAAATCTGCCAATATTTGGTTTATTTGCTTTTTGGTTGTTTTAAACCTGAAAATAATCTAGAAAGTGTAGAGTAACAAATACCATGTTGTTACCGATAATAGTGCAGGAGTTATCTTCCAAAATTAAAAACCTGATCTACTGCAAGTGGAATACTGATTAAAATTGAAACACTAATAATCCATTCTTTCTTTTTTTCTTTTGTAATTATCAAGGAATAAGGAAGCTTGCAACCTCTGTGTAGCTGTACTAGTCTGTATTTGCATTTTGAAAATAATGAAAAGTTTCAAAAGACTGAAGGAACTAATTTTTCATGTGCTAAAGTTTTCGACAGTAGATGATTCCATTAAGTTTCATCTGCTGTACAGTTAGCTTATTAAAACCTTTAGCTTTTTTCAGTACAGACTTTGTCACTTTCTTTATATTCTATATTTTAGCAATTTTTAGATATGAGTAAATGTACCCAAAGGAAGAAAACAAACAGGACACTGCTCATTTCACTATTTACGATGTGCTTACATGTAGTGACAGAGGTGGTGAACTGAGTTTCATAGCAGGATGTGTTAGCTGTTTGTTTTCCTCAGATGGGGAATAATTCTTGCTTTAGTACTTCTAATACAAGAATAAAAGTGATAAAACAGCCTCATAACTTTTGTGATTGACTTTTAGGAATTAGGAAAACCTTTTTTTAACATATAAATTTGGTAATACTAGATAGCAATGAGATTATCAAGAGTAATGGAATATTAATGACCTTAGCGAATGTCATTATTCATGGTTATGTAATATTAAAAGGTGTAGATTTCCACCTATTGGTAACTTTACCTGTTACTTTACTATTCCTATGGTCATAACAGAATGCCTTTCAACCTGGGTAATGAACAAGAAAAATGAAATTTGTGTCTGAGTTTTTGCCATAAAGACGTATATGATGATGATTTACACCACTCTATTCTAAAATAACTTGCTAGTTAGTTTGCAGAATAGTTGCTAAGTCTGTGTCACAGCCTTTATTTACTCTTAAAAAGAACCCAACTTTGTAAGGAGCGTTTATATATATGAGCTGCCTCTAGTGTGTAGGGGATTTGCCCTCTAAGCCTGTCAGAGCCCACTGTTTGAATCTCCTCTTTAACACTACACTAGCAACTATTACAAACCATTGTTGGAGTCTATATGGTTGGGAGGTTCAGTAGGAACACTGATCTGAGGAGATGAAAGAGTCACAGGTCTGAAAAGGCATATCAGTGTCCTCACAGTAGCTTAAATGTTTTGGCAGCAGAAAATCTTTGATTACTACCATCTTTATTGATGCTGGTACAGTGTCTGATTGACAGGTTTCTTAGTTTTGCAAATTAGTCAGGGAGTGGCAAGAATACTTAAAGGCTGTGCAGACTCTACTGTCTGTGTGACAGCCTTTTGTTTTTGTTTTGCAACCATCATTGATTGGAAAATATCAGTAGTTACATTCATTTTTCATTTCTTACAAAGGAAAAGACTCTTTGTGCTTAGTCAATTTACCTGTCACGTAACTGTTACCTCTTCTTTCCACTTAATACACGGACCCTGGTAAGTTGATTATCATAAAGAAAAATAATTTGGCATGTATTTTCATGTATATCATCGGAAATATACTGAAAATTGTTGAATATAGGATGCATTGTTCTGATCATACATATAGATTTTCTTCTACAAACATATTAAGCAGTCATAGTAAAATTATTTATAGATTCATTAAAGTTTTGTAATCCTTGAAGTATTCAGAAGTCTTATAAGCATATGGTAGCAGCAGAAATACCCATTGCCATCTCTATGTTGTCACACAGAATTTTGCTTTATAAATTTTCATATATGGTTTATCTTATTGTTTATAAAAAAATGATGAGGCTTACTGCAAGTTGTAGCCTTCAGGTGGTTGAAGTGTTAGTCACAGAATCTTTCAAATAAATATACCAGTTTGAAGTAAGATCTTCCTTTAGTCTGTTTATTTACATGTAGAAGTCAGGATTCTTTTTGTTTCTTCCCTTTGTATGTAGTCGAAGCTAGCAAATATGTCTTTGTGCTTGATACAGTGTAAGCATAGTAGGTGGTGAGGCCATAATGAATTTAGTTACCCCACCAAATGCAGGTTGCTACATAACCTGTTGAAATTTAGAAAACTTTTTGTAGGCTGTGTTAACATTCAGGAATGGTCCTTATGAATAACAGCATTTTGTCAGTGATAGTTTCAGTCAGAACAGTATGGTGCACTTTTTATATTCCTGCATGTATTTCTTTGTAGTTGGAAGACCCGATGTCTTTGAGATATTACTTATTTTCCTGCATATTTTTTACTGAAAGTAGAGCACTTATTTGTAGACAGTGCACTGGTAACTGAAGTCTGGGCCTAGCATACTGCCTGGTGGAGAGACACAAATGAAATACATTGAATTTTCATCTAGTAGGTGCTTAGATTTTGAATATACTAAATATAATAATATTAATAAGTGATTTTCCTGTGCTAATGCATATTTTTGCATGTTATGTTGTGTTTGAAATGCTTTTTGTCTTAATTACAGTCAAGAAAAAGCTTGGCTTCATTTCCAACGTATGTTGAAGGTAAGATAGTTCTACAATTTCTAAATATTTTTTTTTCATATTGAAAAGCCACCAATGTATAAAGCTTTCTAAAGAGCTACTAGAGCTGGGTGTACTGATTTAGATTAAATTGTGTCCAGTCTGGAACGTGAGCTAAAATCCTACTGTGCTCTTTCAGAAGTTCATAAACGTGGAGCTTTTATTTTTTTGTGTGTTTCATTCATAGTTTCTGTGTCAGTTCTACTGTGTTTTTGTTTTCTCTCAGTATCGCTTAAAACAATGCTTTTTTAATGGTATTTACACAGCATGTATGAGTGTGAGTGGACAAAGAAAATAGACTAAGCAAGGAGACTATGGTGCCCTGTCCAGCATTGATTTCAATTGGCTGACTTAGTCCAATCTCTGATGGATTAATTAGCAGAATTGGATTAAATGGCAGGCCTGCTGGAGGGAATCTGCTCTGCTTTACAGCTACTTGCCCTCTAACTAAATAATGCTTCCTGTCTTGGAGTTAAGGTTGCACTAGTGCTGAATTTACTCAAAAATGTCAAAACGCAAGTCACCTTGCTTACATTTGTATCCTGTACTTTTTGTATCCTGTGTATACTGCGGGAAGAATGCATGTTGTAACACTCAGTTATTTTGTTAAGAGAGCATGACAGAAGCAGAAAATAGAGGTTTCTTTTTTTTTTTTTCCCCTCTTTTCCCAGGACAGTGATTGTTCCATATGCTTAATGAAATGTCAAAAATACAGTTGATGTGGTACTTTATTGGTCTACCCTGTAACTCCATGGATTGCTTTATGGTGTGGTGTGCTTAATTGACTATGTGATCATTTTCTCTTAGACTGCAAACTGATCATTGGTTTAGTATTCAGTGTATAAGCTGCATGTTTTGGAGTCTCTGGCCACAATGTCAGTTAGTCCGTAGCTGAGCACTGGAATTTTTCAGCAATGAAAGATCTCTCTTAGAATTTAAATTCATCTATTTGTACTACTCTCTATCAAGGATTCTTTTAAATAATCCTCTTCTCCTTAGGAAAAACAAAGACCCGACCTAAATTTTCTTGGATCTTGGTCCAGCACAAAATTCCTTAAAAATACCAGTGTCTCATTTTCAGGCCCCAGCAGTCTATGAAAAAGCTTGCCAGCACCTATGCTATGCTTTCACTGAGATAATAGTTCTGTTGCCAGAGGTAATAAATGAAGGAGGTCTTACAAAAAGTAGTGCTGTCTATGTGTTCACCTCTGATGCAGTTAGAGCACATACCTTTTTTTTGATTTGAATACATTTCTTTCTGATAGTGTTATCTACACCTTTTTTTGTCTATATTTGTGTTTTTTGTATTTTGGTCAGCAATTGTACTATAAAGGGGTTTGCACCTTTTATAAGTGAATTGGTGGAAGTGGTGAATAGACCTTGATGTATAGAGTGACAAATAGCAACACTTAAAGTGCTGTGTGATTTCTGGATGGGGGAAGCAAATATGTGCTACTTCCAGATGCATTAATTTTCCTAAGCAAAAAATTCCATTTCTTTAGGTCATGTGCTTGCAAGTGACTTTTTCATTTTGCGTTTTACAGACACTTACTATCTAAACAAGTCCTGCACACTCGAGATGAGCATCTTAAAATTGCTAATAATAGGTTTTCATATTTAAAGAAACCATAAAGAAGACAAGCCTGCTCATAAAATTTAGGCATCTGCTTCTGCCTATGTGTATAGTTTCAGTGTGAAAGTTATCTTCTCTTTCTTTGTTATTTTAATCTTAATAATGACTTGCCTTTTTGGTGGGTTGAAGTTGCCCATGCTCATTCTGAGGGATGGTTAGTCTTGTATGTTAAAATTAGAGCAATAAGCATTCTTTAATATGATTTGCATTTTCACTTGCCTTGAACATGAATTGTTTTTCCTGACTTGTAAGAAAACAAGATGCTTCTTATATTAACCAACGTCTCTTTTGGATTGTGACAAATGGTTTTATGTATAGAATTTTTAGATATAATTACCAAACACCAGAAATCTTAGAAATTGTAAATACTGCTTTGTAAGGATGTGCATTGCTAGGTACTGAACACTTTATTATCCTTTAACTTTCCACAGAAGTTGATGGATGCCAGGTCACTAAGAGTCTGTGGGACTAAGGGAATTGCTTTGCCATCAGGAGAGCCTGTGCTCTGTGTATTTATCAACATTTTTATTTAACTCTATACAACAATATCGTTTTTGAGACTAAGAGTAATTTTTAAGGGTCTGTGGCATAAAAAATATTTCACTTAATTAGTCAGTCTTCCTGCTAAGGGAAGGTGGCTACAGGACATTCTCAGAGACATTGTTCTGCCTGCTGCACTACCTGTGACTAACTAGTGAGCAAGAGGCTGATGGCTGCTGTTTAATTGCACCGCATTTCTTTCTGTTTGTGGTTGTTGGTCTTAGAATTGCAAGGCTGACTTTGATGCATGAGGAGCAAACTGAGTAACTGTGTCTGCCCTTTTACCACAGTGAAAACTCAGAGATTATTTTGCTCCAAGCTGGTCTCTACTCACAAAAGAATGAGCTCTTGTGAGAAACAGGCTGGATTAATAATTACAGCTCTTGCTGGAGAGATGTGTAACAAGGTTTCTGTAGTGGGGCAGCTACAGGGCTGTCTTCTGTGAGAAGCTGCCAGAAGCTTCCCCCTGTATGATCCCCCAGTGCCCCCCAGCTCCAAGACAGATGCATCGTTGGCCAAGGCTGAGCCCATTGGCGACAGTGGTAGTACCTCTGGGATATTGTATTTAAGAAAGGGAGAAAAAACCCTGCACCACAGCAATTGCAACCAGAGAAGAAAGAATATATAAGAGAAAAACCTTTGAAGACAAGGTCGGTGGAGAAGGAAGGACAGGAGGTGCCCCAGGTGCCAGAGCACACATTTCCCTGCAGCCTGTGGTGAAGACCATGGTGAGGCAGCTGTGGCCCTGCAGCCCATGGAGGGTGATGGTGGAGCACATACACACCTACAGCTGTGGAGGATGCTGCACTAGATCAGGTGGATGTTCTAAAGAAGCAGGCTGTGACCCCATGGAAATTGCGTGCTGCTGAAGTAGCTCTCCTGGCAGGATATGTGGCCCTGTGGAGAGAGGAGCTCACACTAGAGCAGGTTTGCTGCAGAACTTGTGACTCACTGGGGAACCTACACCGAAGCAGTCGGAAGGACTGTCTTCTGTGAGAGGGAACACCACTATGGAGCAGGGGAAGAGTGTGAGACCTGCTTTCTGCCTTTTTGTCTGGAAGGGGATGTCAGAGACAGCATGTGATGAACTGCCATGGCCCCCATTCCCATTCCCTGTCCTCCTTTGCCTCTGGAGGCATGAGACAGAGAAAATTGAAAATAAAATCGAGTCTAAGAAAAAGGGAGAAGTGGGTGTAAAGTGTTAGAGCATTTGTTTTTATTTCTCATTACACTACTCTGATTTTATTGATAAAAAATTAAATTAATATTCCCACGTCGAGTCTGTTTCCCCATGACAGTAATTAGTGAATGTCTCTGCTTGTCCTTGTCTTTCCCCACAAACCTTTCACTGTATTTTCTGTCCCCTGCCCAGTGGAGGAGGGCAGTGATTGAGCAGCTTTGGTGGGCAGGATCAGCCCTGCACAGGTGTTGAGTGCATTTGCTTGTTGTTTTTTAGTGTACTTTGAAAGTGCTGTTTGCCACATCATCATTCTAAACTGAGGTATTTCAGAGGAGGGTTTGCAGCCATCAAGTGCAGGCTCAAGCTGTCAAGTGCTGCTGTTTTGCTGTGGTTCAGTCTGATTGTCTTCTCTCATTGCTTTCCTGTGTTACAGTTCCTGGACCTTGTGATCCTGAAGACTTAATTGATGGAATAATTTTTGCTGCAAATTACCTTGGTTCAACTCAACTCCTTTCTGATAAAACTCCCTCCAAGAATGTGAGAATGATGCAGGCTCAGGAAGCTGTCAGCAGGATCAAGGTGAGGGGTAATTCCTTTGACTTCTCATATGACTGTCATATGGTTGTGGGTATGAACTTCCTACTGTGCAGTAATTTTTTCATGTGAGATTATCTGTGGTTTCAGAAAGGTAAAGTGCCTCACCTTCCTTTTTGCAAAGTAAGTTGTATCTTTAATGCTGCTTTGGAAGAAGACTGATAAGGGAAAGTTACGAGGTCATTTTAATTCCATGCAGTAAATACTTGTGTTGTGTATGCTAAGGCAGAGTCTGAAGTGAGTGGTGGTCAAAGTTTTGTATTATCTGGGTGTTGAGGGAAAATAGGTTTAGAGTAAAACTAGTAAGTATTGCAGCTGCTTCTGACTCAGTACTTGATGGAACTGCTGCTGTGGTAATGACTACAGTTACTTTTGGCCCTGCTGTTTATCTCAACACATAACAGTTAGGAGCTGATGTAAAAAGATAGTGCCTGTGATGGTCCAGAGATATATGGGGAAAAAAATTTGTCTTGGAATCTGGTATGTTTAATTTGTTTGTTTAGAAAACAGAAATGCCAACCGATTTCTGTACAGGCCGTGACAATGGGCATGCTGTTGTATTCTAAGTTACAATTATGACACTGTCAGCTGAAGTTAACATGTGTGGATGAAGTATTGCATGGGTGTACAGGACACTGTACAGTGATTGGGAATACATGACTGGGTAGTAGGCACACAGCTTCATCTTCTGCTGATTCAGCTAACCAACACAATCTCCTCTGGGAATTTTTCTTAATTTAGTGTTTGTGTGTTCTTTTGTAGTTTATTTTGGGTTCCAACTCAGATTTGGCGTGTAATTGTATAAAAGAGAGAGGAAGAGAAGGAGAGAAGTTTATCAGCAAGGCCAATAGTATTGTCTGTTAAGGTTGGCTGATGCATCCTGCCACTGTTACTCCTTCCAGTGTTTTCCATGACAGGTGTTCAGTTCAGTATTGTAACTTCAACACAGAAGGTCCGAATAGAAACCATTGAGAGACTTCCATAAATTGTAATTTTTCTGATATTCAAATGTGTAAGTTCTTGTAAGCTAGTCTCTGAAAATCATTAACAGTCTAGCATTTTAGAAGAAACAGGGATGTAGCTTTCCTGTTAGAGGTAGCTTATCCTGTAGCTGTACATCACTGTGGAAGTTTTCACAAATTTCCATTACTGAGCCTTTTGCAAAAGAATGATTTATCTTTGTTCATTGGAGACTCAGTATTCAGTAATATTTTTTAAAAATGTTTCACTCAGCTTTCTCAACCCTAGCAGGTCTTGGTGGCTTCTTCCCAAAGCTGCAGTGAAGTTTCCCTTATAGAGTCTGCTTTTTTCTTGCTCTGGGTGCACGTTAAGGCTGTGCCCCTCTGTTTAGTAGCCCCCACATATTCTTTCCTGATGCTCGGCCATCCAGTAGAAGATTTTTCTGGTTTGGGATGGGAAACCTAAGATAAGAAAGAGTAGGGGGAGAAGAGAAGGAAGGGCTTTGGTGAGGCTGTATCTAGAAGGGACACATCATTGGAGGTTGAAAGAAAAGACTGGCATCAGCTATCACAGGAATATGGTACCAGGAGTGAAACTTGAGTGTGAACCTGGGCAGAAAGTTTGCACCCAGAAGGTAAAGCTTCTGTGGGAATACACACTAGTAAAAGGTTGAAGAGATGTGGTAGAGAAAAATGAAATAAAATTGATTCAAATTGGGCCTATGAGATGTAAGAGTATAGCATCTTTCTCTAATACTAAGTGTATTTCTTAGAAATTCATTAAGAAAGTATCATTTATTCTGAGGATTCTGTTATGCTTCAGCATTTCTGTGCCTCAAAACAGAAGTGATATTTTTAACTCATTTCACTCATAGCCCCCATAGTTTATGCATCCATATAAATCAGCAAGCATGCATATTTTTGGTTGTAGTATATTTGTCTCAGGAGTGAGGCCCAAGTAGTTGTGTTGCTGGCCTGGTAAAACCCTGGCTAGTGTGCCTAATTTTCTGAAGGTCAGTGTTTTTCAGAAAATTATTGGCTTATTGCATGGCACACACCACCATTGTACACTTCTTTGACAGATACTGCTTTTTGCTTCTTAGTGAAGCTCAGGCGACCTCCCTGCACCTAAGGGTCTTTGGCTTGTTTATCAGCGTGGACTTTGGCTGATTTTGTCACTGGCTGCCATTAAACTGGTTTAGTGAAAAATTCCTTATGACAGATGGCATTCTTGCTGCCAGATTCGCCACTACATCAGATAGCCTTTATCCCGTATGTATAGAATATATCTTGCACAGTGACTATGATGGTAGTGCTGTACTCATGTTTGTTTATAGTGTGTCATATCTATTGCATGTCAAACCATTTCTTCATAGTTAAGGAAAACAAAGTTTATGGATTGAGAATGAGCTTTTAAAATACAGAGACTTGAAGTTAAAAACATTAAAAAGGGTGAAGAGTTTTGTTCAAGCCCTGCTATGAGCATATACCTTCACGTAAATGTATTCCTTTTGAATTAATAATCCCTATAATGCTTCCTTTTAGCCAAGCCTTCAGACCACATATTCATTCATTTAGAATTTAAACAGATTTTTAAAACCATTTCCCATGCTACTTCTTAAAAAAAAGGTATCTCTTCAGTTAAAAGGGTTGGTGGTTTCTTGCTTGGGCATTCATCTCTGTGAAGTCCAACTGAATTAAAACAGGTACAGTGCTTTGAAGGTATTCATTAGATGTAGTTATGAATACTTCACTAGGAGATACTTCTAGTTTGCTGTGTGGCAGGTTTGAACATTTTTAGCAAAGACCTGTTTTAATTTCGGAGTATAACTTAAGATAGAATCCACATGTGGAAATAGTTTAATATTTCATACATTTTGTTCACTCAGTGCTATCTCTGCTCACTGAGTTGCAGTACATTTTCCATAGAGGCTAAATGGGTTGAGTAAACTTAAGACATCCCTGTAGCAAAAGCAGAAACTTGCTGGGTTTTAATATTTTATAATTTTGGAAATGGCTTCTAGATAATTACATTTCATTTGCCTTAAACAAAAACCCTGAATTCTGTATATTTTAAACAAACAATGTTTTGTGTAGATTTGGAAGTTTCTGATTTTTTTCTTCTAGGAGTACAGAAAGAATCTTCTGATTTAAATTAGCAAAATAATGGAGTGACAAAGAGAATTTGTCTAATAAAGCATGTTGCGTAGAATTACCCTACTTTTGTAGTTGTTCACGGACCATAACTTTTTTGGTGACACTTATGTGCAGTTAAATCACTTATTAGAAGTGCTTGTTGTTTATCATTATTTTACTAAGTATTTAAAAGTAATTCTTCAGAATGCTTCCATTTGAAGAACAGAATTTTCAGTAAGTTGAATGATAGTGTATTTTGATAAATCATTGATTCTTCATTTTAAACCTGTAGCTCAAAGTTTTTTCTCCTCCCCCCTTTTTTTTTTTTGGCCTGTGCTTTTCTTTGTTTTGGAGGTACGTCACTCTAAAATTTAGGGAGGGAGAGAACCTGTCTCAGGAGTATGCCCAGTATATGTAAGGTAGCTGTTGCTCAAGATAAGTATGTTATTTCTGAGCATTAATTTAAATTAATAGTAGCAGAATGAAAAACCTGCAACATGAGGCAATTCTAATTGCTTTTGCAATAGTTTGCAATCACCAGGCTAGCAAATACTTCTCAGTTTGAAAAAGCTTACTAAAAGCTAGTACAAGAATGTTTCTATTTGAAAATAAGCATCATGGTCTATACTGTGAGTAGCTGCTTTCAGTTTTGTTTAGACAAAACCTGATAGCTCTAAATTGTGAGTATCAGTATAAAACATACGATGTGTTTTGATATTCAGGCCTTCTGTTTGTTTTTCATAAAAGTAGTTAGTGCTTAATCTGTATGGAGCCTGTTAATTTAATCAGCAAAGAGGCTGTTACTGTTGGAAGCAAAACGGTAACTGCCAGCCTGGTGAGTGTTACATTTCTTCACTAAGCAGGCCCAGAAATTCAGTTCACCTTGCTTTGAATTAATGATTGCAAGACTGTAAAAATCATGTGTATTTGGGTTGTTAGTAGAGACCTTTTTAAGGTGTTTGTGGAACTGAAGTGTACTTGCTCCACTCTTTCCTTTTAAAAATGTGGCAGTATGCGCATATGTTTATGTAGGTATCACAGGAAAATCTGTTGTCCAGAGATGCAATGTGAACACGGGTTTATTAACATAACAACCATTGATTTGCTTAGAAGGAGGAGAAAATGAAGGTGACAGTTGCCTTCTGTAATTTTATTTTTCCGAGAAAAAGTAGCATAGTTTTAAGGAGGTTATTTTTTTGTGTGTCTGTTAAAGTATGAGATCTGAAAAAGCTGGAATAACAAGGGTTAAAATTCTTCTCTCTCCTTTTTGCATCACATGCCTTCAAGAGAAATAACATCATGGTTTACACAGCTGTAAGTGAGGGATGGTCTGTTTTGGTTCTCAAAAAAACCCCAAAACCAGAAGACCAATTGAGCACAAAATAACCTTGTTTGTTGCACATAACATTTTAAGTGGAAAAAAAAATCCTTTTGTGTTCTTCCTAACTCCTTTGGTGCTTTTTCTTTTCATTTCTGAAAGAATTGTGGTAAACCTGAAATTTTATGGGGTTTTTTTAAGCCAAAAAGAAAAGAAGGAAATTAATATCAGCAGGGACTAATTTAGATCAGCTAGTGGTCTATGAGCCGTGAGATTAGCATGCAGATTCCTGCTTGACTTGGAGTCTCTGTAAGTTCTTCTCTAACTGTTCTCCTGTCTCTGTTTGTTCCATGCTAAGCAGATGGCCCAGAAATTAGCCAAAAGCAGGAAGAAGGTGCAGTACAAACTCCATCAGCTTGATGTTATGCTTGTTCTTTTGTTTTCTGGGAGGGTTTTTCCTCTCTTTTGATTTTGTGGTTTTGTTTTCTGCATCCAGCAAGATTTTTTCAGATTTATTTCTGAGCCACCATGCAAGTTGACATATGTCAGAAATCAGTTGCCTGATTGGCCATTTTTTGTTGCTTATCATTAGCCATTTCATTGTAGAAATAGCATAAAGATTGGATATGTCAAATGGTTACAGACAGTACCCAAAATACCTGCTAAAGAATCAGGTCTGAAATAGGCAAAGGTTTTAACGCTGTAAAAAGATAGATTAAAATGAAGTGGATTTTTTTCTTTTCTTTTATTTTTCTTTTTACCTTTTTATCTTTCTGTAAGACTGATTTACAGAGGTGTCAAATTGCTGGATGCAAAAAAAAAGTTTGTCTATACATGCAGTAATATACTGAGATTGGTTCATCTTTGTAATAAGTTTTGTTTGTGAAGCTTTTAAGTATCTTTTAACATAATTTTAAAAAAATTATGAATGTTTGCTTTCTGTTAACAAAATACGACTTCTAAGGTGGGTTACTGCTTGAATAGTATGTTGTCTGACTGTGAAGGTCTCTAGCAGAACTGCATTATGAATTGCTTAAATAATACCCACCTGTGGTACAGATTTTTCCATTGCTCTTGGCATTCACTGTTAGCCCATCTAGAAATTCTTCAGACAAGAGATGTTACGCCTTTCTATGGCTTATACAAAAACCTTTAAAGTGGTATTCATAGTGTGCAGAAAATGTTAGAATAATTTTGATTTTCTTGAAATCTTTATATAGTTCATGCTGCAGTCAGGTATAATTTTACTAAATTGGGAAAACTATCAGGGAAACTTTTATCAGGTTAACTTTTTTTTTCAAACAATACGCAATTTACTTTCACATGTATGATATAGATTCCACATCTTTGTGTTTATCTTTTGCTTCTGCAGTCTAATACTCTATCCTGCACTGCTGTTCTGGTGACTGTGTCGTAGTGCACCCTTGTTCGTGAACTAACAACATTAATATGTTCCTTAATGTGTTTGTTTGACTCTAATCTATTTATTTACAGGCTCCAGAAGGTGAATCTCAACCCATGACTGAAGTAGACCTCTTCATTTCTACACAGAGAATAAAAGTACTGAATGCAGATACACAGGTATAGACACACACCTTTGTCAGTATTGTGGTTGTAGACTAGTGAAATAGACTTTCACCTACATGCCAGAATTTTCCTTCTAAATATTCTCTATCTTGTATTTCCCTCCAGGATTTCTTATTGAGAAATGCATGGTCAACAACTGTATCATACAGGCAGTTACTCCAATGTGTCTGACTCTAGAAGTGCTTAGTATTTATGTGTAAACTATTTGTAGTCAGCTCATTTCTCATGAGCCAGGAGGTAGCAAGTATTGGTTGTACCCAGAGTAGCCAAAAATGTTTAGTTTTATAATAATTTGTTCATAGTCTCTACACATACATGCCCAGCATGCACAGGTTCTGATATTGAGGTCTTTATGTGCTTTTACACAAAAAAACCCTTTAATTTATGAAACTTTCTCTTCATTTTACTTTTGAAAAGTGAAGCTCTTGTTTCCAGTTGCCATCTCCCTTCTTGCATGATAGGTATTACAGACTTCATTCCAGAAATGTCTTATTGGTATGTGTGCATTTTCATACTAGGTATGCAATGAGAACTACATTGAAACAGCTGCTTATGCTGGTTTTCTTATTTCCCAGGAGACCATGATGGATCATCCCCTGCGGACCATTTCTTACATTGCTGATATAGGAAATATAGTTGTTTTGATGGCTCGTAGGCGAATGCCACGCTCTAACTCCCAGGATAATGTGGAAGCATCTCACCCTTCCCAAGATGGAAAGAGACAGTACAAAATGATTTGCCATGTCTTTGAGTCTGAGGATGTAAGCAATTCCTCTGTATTGTAATTTTCTATGGGTGGAAAAGTAAGCACGTTTCAGGAGCCTGAATTCCATTCCCTGTTTGCTTGTTAACCGCAACCAATATGGCATCTAAGCACAGGAACTTGCTTTCGGTTTGTATGTTTGGACCTGACATCCTACTCAGGAAATTGGTGTTTATAGAAATGCTTCCCATTTTTAAGCTTCTTGAGTGCCTTCCAGTAAAAGTGAGAGGAGGGTCCAGTTGTCCGAGTTTACAAATAGCAGCTCAGATTCTGTGTGAGAGTGAAAGTCTATTGGAGATGCTTATTTTCCTAAGAAAATTCTAATCCCAAGTCTTGCATTGAGGATCAATCACTGATACATACTAGAAAGGTGATTTTTCTTTTGTTTTGTTTTCAGGTGGCTGGTGTTAGGGGGATAGTTGCTGTCATCATATCAAAAAGCCAGAAAATAAAGTTGGTAATTACAGCATTGCCAGAGTATGCAGATGGGCTGAATAGAAACAAAGATTTTAGTCTATGGTGCAGGTTACTAAGTTACCTTATGTAGGATTTGCTATCCTGTCTTCACAATCGATGTGCAGAACTTGCTAATTTTATCACTTTTTAAAGATCAGTAACTGAAAGGTAAAATCAAATATAACAGATTGAAATGGCTAGATATTTAGTTGTCAGGATCGTAATCAAGTTAGCCCTAATAATTTGGGAAAATAAAAGAAATCTTGGTTCTGAGTCATCCAAATAACACAATATTACTTAAGAGAAGTAAGGTGAAAATCCCAGTCTCTTAAAAAATACTTGCATGTCTTCCAATCTACAGTCTATCAGCAAGGACTTGAATATGGGAAGATTTTCTTGAATAAGCGTCTGATTTTATGTAATAGTGAATCTGTTCTAAACCCGTGTCTGAATAAATTACCTGGTTGCAGATGAATGTACATACATGACCAAATGCTGAAATTAAAAAGTAAGGACAGGAACACTGATCTGAAGAAATCCTGTACCAAAATTACGACAGGTAGTATAAAAATTGTGGATTTTTTTTCCACAAAAGAACATGTAAACCATTTTTGCAAAGCCTTTCAAGAATCTGGTGTGAAATCAAGAGAGTAGTCAGTGTATTTTTGTTGCTTAATATAATTTGATATGCTGCCTGCTTTGAGGCTGTTTTTCCTGTATTTCTGGTCACAAGTTTTGACACTGCTTACTCTCTTACTGGCCAGTTGGGAAAAAAAAAAAAAAACAACAAAAAAAACCCACCAAAACCCAAAATGCCAGAGGCTGGGGCTTTTTTTACTGCAGCATGTGGTGGTCTGACCTCTGGGTGATCCAGACTTTTTGGTTCTGTTTCCCAGGCTGCAGTTAATACTTTGGCTATCTAAAATCTGTGCTTCCCTATGGCGTATTTGGATCAGCCCGTATTTGTGTCAGATGTGATCCTCTCTGTGGCACTAGATGTTGGCCTGGAAAGTACATGCCTGTAGATTCAATGAAAGCGTTACTCAGTGGTGTGAAAATATGCTGAGAAATTGCAGATGTATCAACTCTCTTTAGTCATGGTATGTGGTTCACAGATAGCTTGCAAATTTTTTCTCAAATACCCAAGTGACTAACAGAATGGAAGCATTTTAGCACCTTTTTAGCAACATGAAAATGACTTCTTCAAAAATCTCATACATCCAGTGAAGTAATGCAGCCTGTTTGTATTATAAAACTTTTCTTTTTCTGGGACTGCTGGGTATTTGGAAGAATGTACACAGTGACTGAACAGAAGTTGTAAGCCTGCAAGTGTGTGTTGACCAGATTATGTCCCTCTTTGAATGAATCTTTCTCTAGGGAGGGCAACACCAGATTTGCAACTATATTTAGAGCTGTATCTTCAAATGAGCTGAACCCCAGTAATGTGTCCAAATGCTGGGAGCTGATCTCTTCATCGAGAGAAGATACATATGCATGAACGTCTCCACATCTTGTCACTTGAGTTGTGGAGCTCTGGAAGTATAGTTTTCCCATTTTCTTGCTATCTTGTTCTTGCTGTCAAAAACCAGGTTGATCGGAGCTTTATGAGGGATCAAACTGGACTTTGAATACAGCCAGTAGGCTGACCAGCATTCATTCATGACCAGCACTCTGCTAGACCAGCCTTGTCAGCTGTGGGGCTCTCCCCTCGTTTTGCCACAGCCAGCACTGTGTTTGGGTGCACGTTGTAGCTGCCTTTGGTGCACTACACTGTGCTTACTGCACGTACTGCTTGACTTACAGCAGTGCTCTGCACCATGCTGTGCTGCTCTTCTCTCCTGTCCATTACCTGCCTGGTCATGATGACTGTCTCAAAGGCAGGCATCCCTTTGGTCTGCTGTTTCCACCTGCATCCCCACCTCTCTTGGTACAGAGCTTTCCCCAGGTCTCCCTCCTGCCCAGTTTCTCTCCCACAACTGCAGAAGTAACACAGTTCATGATTAGAGCAATGCAGTGTGGTGACTGGTGCATTTGGTGGCTTTAGGTGCAGAGAAGACTGTGAGAAGCTACAGGTGCAAGAGGGTACCTACAGAGGACAGGATGAATAGGAAGGAGGCAGAGAACTGGCAGAATCATGGGAATTGGAGGGAGCAAAACAAGAAATGTAGGGGAGAGGCGCTGAAGGAGGTAGCAAGGTGAAGAAGGAGTTGCATGCAACCCTTTTCTGCTGCCCTTACTTGCTTTATGTAGGAGCAGTCAGTATCAACATGATGATTCTAAAGGATGGTGAGAAAAGTTGGAAATACCCTCTTAAGTGTGGTTATGTGTTTGCTATTAGTCATTTTTATTTTCATTGCTGGCTTGTCAGAGAATGGCAGTGCCCCTGCTGGAAGGGAGAGCCATCTGGGAGCTGCTTGTGTAGGAAGAATTGTAGGTGCAAGCCACAGTCACTGCAGTGGCTTTACCTTTTCAGTATATTAGCAGTTCTTACCTGTGAAAGATGGCTTTATTTCTCACATTTCTCATTTATTATTGCTTACCAAGCTGGATTCATGACAGAGGTGAATGTGTTAACATTTTGTGGCTCTTTTAAATTAATTTGTAATGCTCAGTTATTTTTAAACTGGATGGCACTAACTTGTAGGTTTATCAACTTGATGATCTGTTTTACAGTGTGATTGTAACAGAGAAAGTGTCAGTGGACACAACCATCCCAGTGTTTCACTTTTTGCTTTTCTCTTCTCTTCTCTGGGAACTGCTACAGGCACAGCTGATTGCACAGTCCATAGGTCAGGCATTTAGTGTGGCCTACCAAGAATTTCTGAGGGCAAATGGAATCAATCCAGAAGACCTTAGCCAGAAGGAATATAGCGACTTGCTCAATACCCAGGACATGTACAATGATGACCTGATTCATTTCTCCAAGTCTGAAAACTGCAAAGATGTATGTCTCTTTTTTTTTTTTTCCATAACAGTATTAAGCTGCTCTGTATCAGTTGCAGGCCCATGTTGTCAGTAGTCAAAAAACCTCTAATGCTTACTATAAGTTAGCCCAGTTAGTCTAGACTATCCTCCCTGATAGGCTGCCCTGTCATCAGTTCTGTTTCAAAGGCAAACAGTGAACCCCAAATTTATCAGCATTGAAATGATTTACCATCTCTTGTCATTCTTTTTACCAAACAATTTTCAGACATATTTGAAAGTGAACTTAAAACAGATTAACAGATTAATACAATTAAAAAGATTACAGTAAACAATATAAAATTTATAGAGCCACAGGTGTTTCTGAAAGTGGCTGATTCCAGATTTTAAATAATTGTGTATACCAGAAAACTTTGCAGCTTGCTTAATAAAAATGAACCAGTGCACCACTGGAACACACAGGTAATGATTTTCCAATTCACAGTCATAAATTCTTGCAATCTCATTCTGTTTAGCATTGTCCACTGAAGTCCATGACACCACTCCCTTTTCCTCTCCTCGTGTACAAAAATGGCTTTTGAGGGATGTTTTGCACTAAGTAAAATCTATATTGTGTAGTGCTGCTCATTTAATGTTTAAATACAAATGAAATGTGGTAAAACATGTATCCTATTTTGTTTTTTCTTTGAATTAGGAAGGCAGGTTGCAAACAAGGAGCTGCATGTTTGTTGGTTATATTAATGTTGGGGGGGGGTGATGTTAGTTCCATGGGTGTGAGAAAAAGGTCTTTTTAAAACACTTTTTCATATTACACAGATTTACATTGAAAAGCAAAAGGGAGAAATCCTTGGTGTGGTGATTGTGGAGTCTGGCTGGGGATCCATTTTGCCTACAGTTATCATAGCCAACATGATGCATGGAGGACCAGCAGAGAAGTCTGGGAAGCTGAACATAGGGGACCAGATTATGTCAATCAATGGGACCAGTTTGGTTGGTTTACCACTCTCCACATGTCAGAGCATTATAAAGGTAGGGTAAATGTTTCTGGAAGCTACACATTTTAAAAGGGTTATATAATAGGAGAAGAGTAAGTATAGAACTCGTAAATGAATTCTTACCAAATGTTTTCATAGCACTTTCCATTTCATGGTCTTTGAAATACAGTGTTAATTATACTACACCAGTTTTCTGACTCCTCACAGAACCACAGAATGGGTATGTTTGCAGGGAACCGCTGGAGGTCATGTAGTCCAACCTCCCTGCTCTATCAGGGTTTCCTGGAACATGTTACTTGGGATTATATATTGATGGCTCTTGAATATCTCCAGAGAAAGAGACTCCAAGGCCTCTCTGGAAATCTGTTCCAATGCTCAGTCACCCTGATAGTAAAGAAATTATTCCTCATGTTCAGGTGGAATTTTCTGTGTTCGAGTTCATCTGGACTTTCTCAATACAGAAACAACTGGCTTCACTGTTTGCAACTTCTGCAGACCTTTCTTTCCTTCAGTGATACTTGCTGTAGTTTCCATAGGAACTGCTAGCCATTTATTTTGTCTTCCTAAAGAGAATATAATCTATGTGTTTGCAGGTCTTCATAACCACATACCTAGAGGTGTTCATATAGTACTTCTGAAAACAAGTATGTATGAAACAAATACATACCTATGAATAATCTAAGTGCACATTTAAATATGGCAGAAAAATCTTAGATTTCTTTAGCTTGCTGCAAGGACTCCAATGAAAAGATTAATATTGTGTGGATAAACATATCTCACAAGCACTTCTGACAAGATAAATAAAGTATTATGGATCTAAGCTCTGCTACTAATTGACCATAAACCAATTGCAAACTGAAAAAGCTTGGAAGAAGCTTTCCATATGTTTTGGCTACTTTCTAATAGGTTTATGCTACTTGTATCTTTTTCAGAAGCATCTGGTGCAGACTACTATCAGACACATACTCAAGGACTAGATAAATAAAATTGGTCAAAATATGCAATTGTTTTGTTTCTGTTCAGTTTATATTACCAGTCTGCATGATACTGAAAATTAGCCACTTATGCAATATAGGTACTTTCTGTAGAATTAGGAAAAAATTTGTTAGGGTCTGCATTACTTTTTTTTTTTTTTTCCCCCCAAGAACTACATATTGGTAATGTGTATATTCGTCAGAGAAGTAAGAGCGCGATGATATCAAATCTGTCAAGGGCATGTCTTGGGAGGAAAGGATTAAAAACAGAAGAATGGCAAGGAGGATGGTAAATTCGCTCAAGTGACCTTGCAGATGGGAATGCCAATGTATGAAAAATGTGTGGGAAACCTATCTATTATGCCTATTGCTCTTTATCCTCTGTCTGTTTTGAAAAGTAGATTCTCTGTGTAGAGATAACATAGGTGCTTGTAGAGATGTGGAGACATTCTCAGTGATGTGCTTGGGCTCTCTTTCTTGGGAGATCAAAACTCAGACATCCTGAAGGACAAAGATATCTGGGGATGTATTAGGAAAACATTTCCAGCAAGTTGAGGGAGTTGATCCTGCCCCTCTGCTCAGCCCTCCTTAGGTTGCATCTGGAGTTCTGTGTCCTGATCTAGCCTCCTCAGTACAAGAGAGACATGGAACTCCTTGAGCGAGTCCAACAGAGTGTTAACAAAGGTGATTAAGTGACTAGAGCATCTCTCTTAGGAGGGAAGGCTGAGAGAGTTGATCCTGTTCAGCCTCAAGAAGAGATGAATGAGAGGGGACCTCATCAATGTCCATAAGTACCTGAAGGGAAGGGGTCAAGAGGATGGAGTCACAAACCCACAGAATATTCTGAATTGGAAGGGACCCACAAGGATCATTAAATCCAGCTCTTAACTGAATGACGCGTGCAGGGAATTGAACACATGACCTTGGTGTTATTGGCACCAAGTTTTAACCAGTTAAGCTTATCTCAGGCTCTTCTTGGTGTTCATGAGCAATAGAACAAGAGGCAACAGGCAGAAACTAAACATAGGAAGTTTCATGTGAACATGAGAAAGAGCTTTTGTAGGTGACTGCACACTGGAACAGATTGCTCTAAGGGGTGGAGTCTCCCTCACTGGGGGTACTCACTAATGGTCTGAATGCAATCCTGTGCCACCTGCTCTGGGATGACCCTTCTTGAGCAGGTGTGTTGGACCAGATCTCCTTTCCCATTCTGTAAATAATGGAAATTATGAGTCCTGCTTATACAAGGATAATTCAAACAGGGCTTTCTGCTTGTTTCACAGAATTTTCATGTATTTCATTAGGGAAGCACCTTTTCTGCAGTTACCATACCTACCTATTTAATAGTAATTGAATTTTTTTGATGAGTTACATAGACATGTTTAATATTCCTTTCATGCATGATTTCTGTTATCAAATGAAGAAACTGCTAACAGGAATCTATTTTTTTTTAAAAATTTTGTCAGCTTCTTGGTGAGAAGAATTTGGTATTTTATTCTTTATTTCACTGAACATTCTGATACTTGTTGATCAAATTCCGCTACAATGCATGCAAAGATCTGTTTATCCAAGGTTGTTCCCATGTCAGCATTTTAACACTTTTTTCCTGCAGTGGTTATGTTAAATGTTTTAACTTTCTCTTTGCCAGGATTCTTTATCGGCTTGGGTTTTTTTGCAGGGTTTGAAAAATCAAGCCCGGGTTAAACTGAACATAGTTAGGTGTCCTCCAGTAACCACAGTCTTGATTAGAAGACCAGACCTCAGATATCAGCTGGGCTTCAGTGTGCAGAATGGGATTGTAAGTAGCTTCCATGCTTTCTGGTTAAGCTATTTTCTCCCTCATAGCAAGCAGGGATTTTCACATGTTAAGTCTGAGAGATAAAAATTGGGTTAATAAGAGTTATTTTTTCTCTTTGACTCTACTTACTTCACACCTTTAGAGCCAGCCAGAGAAACAGAAATGTTGTTTTATCTTAAAAAAACAAAAATATGTAGCAAAGTCTGCTTTCAGTATGCATCACTCATGTCTCTAACCAAGCCATTTCTTTATTTCTTTTTTCTTTTTTGGTAAGGCATCTCCATCATGAACTGTTAAACTGAAGTCCTTCATACACTCATAAATTTCCAAACCACAAGACATGTAATGTCCAACACAGCCTTTTCTGACAGTTTGTTCTGCCCTTGGAAGAGAATATCCATTAGTTACTTGTCACTAACAAATTTTACTTTGAGTCAGTGACTGATTACATTTTAGAATTTGTTGTGAGTCTCTGTGTTTAAATGTTGATTTATAGCTCATAGGCAAAAATGGGTAATCCAAATCCTGTGTTCCATGTCCACACTGTGATATATTTGTTCTTTCCCTTCTAGATCTGTAGCCTTATGAGAGGAGGTATAGCGGAACGAGGTGGTGTGCGTGTCGGCCATCGGATCATTGAAATCAATGGTCAAAGTGTTGTAGCAACACCCCATGAGAAAATTGTTCACATCCTCTCAAATGCTGTCGGTGAGGTAAGAACCAGCAGTGTCTCTAGGCAATATCCAGTAGTTCATTGCTTTTACTAGTAACAACTGGTGGAAACGAGTAGCAAGTGGTGTCCTTCAAGGGACCACTCTGAGACAATATTTTGTATTGTCTTCGTCAGTGGCATAGACAGTGGAATTGGGTGGCAGCCACAGTAAATTTGAAGGTGACACCAAGCTCGGTGGTGCTTAAGGAAAGGGATGCCATTAGAAGGACCTGAATAGGCTAGAAAAGTAGCCCATGTTACCCTTGCTAAGTTTAGCAAGACCCAAGTGCAAGGTCCTGCATCTGGGACTGGGCAATCTCCAGCATCAGTAGACACTGGGGATGAAGGGATTGAGAACAACCCTGTGGAGAAGAATTTGGAAATACTAGTGGCTGAAAAACTGGACATGATCCAGCAATGGGCACTTGCAGTCCAAAAGACCAACCTGGGCAGTATCAAAAGCAGTGTGGCCAGAAGGTTGAGGGAAGTGATTTTCTCTTTCTGCTCTGCTCTTATGAGACCCCACCTTGGAATACTGATTCCAATTCTGGGGTCCCCAGCACAAGAAACGTGTGAACCTGCGTGAGCAGGTCCATAGGAAGGCCACAAAAAGCTCCAGAGGGCTGGAGCACCTTTTCTATGAAAAAAGGGTGAAAGAGCTTGGAATGTTCAGCTTGGAGAAGAGAAGGCTCCAGGGAGACCTGGGAGGAGCCTTTCAGTATATAAAACGGGTTTCCAAGAAAAATGGAGAGATACTTTTTACCAGGGTCTCCAGTGACAGAACAACGGGCAATCAGCTTGAACTGAGAGTAGATTTAGATTGAACATAAGAAAGAAATCCTTCACTATAACGGTGGTGAGACACTTGTACAGGTTGCCCAAAGAAGCTGTGGCTATCTCATCCCTGGAAGTGTTCAAAGCCAGGTTGGATGGGGCTCTGAGCAACCAGGTCTAGCAAAAAATGTCTGTGCTTGCAACAGGGCAGTTTGGAAGATGATCTTCCAAGATCCTTTCGAATTGAAGCTGTTCCATAGTTCTGTGGCTCTACCTCTATTAACCTGTTGCTAATCAAATCCAAAAAGTAGAAGTGAGAGCAAGCCTGCACACTATTTCTTTCATTATTTGCCCATAGTTCTCCTATGTTACTAGAAGAACCCTAATCTAAAAACCTGAAGTGTCCAAAATTTTAGAAGGTTCATTAATACTAAACATACTGTTTCATAAAGCCACCACCTGCAACACTTTAATAAGGGGATGAAAACTTTGAAGTTTTACCTTTGTTTTCTGCCCCATATGACTTTAGCTGGTTCCCTCACATGAGGTATGCATGTTTTGGAATGTCAATTAACTTGGCTTATTTCCCCTAGATTCATATGAAGACTATGCCAGCTGCCATGTACAGACTGTTGACTGCACAAGAACAACCAGTTTACATCTAAAGCCGACACCTCACCATCACAATGTGCATGAAAGATGTTTTTCCTCATTAGTGCTTGTCTCTCTAGTGCTGCGTTTGTGTGTCTGCAGAGACATTTCTTTCTCCCTGCCCCCTTCACAGACACAAGTACATTGTCACTCTCTCCTCCATCCCTATTTCCTCTTATCCCCACCATTTTCCTGTGTTTGGGAAGGGGCACATCTGTGGAACTATTTTTGTTGCATCTTTTTACAAGTGAAACTTCATGTAGCTCCACATTCGAAACAGGAAAATAACAGCAGCGTTGTTCAGAGTATTCACCAATAGCTCTGTTTTCATGCTAACATAATGAATTTTATTTTTGTGGCTATAATTTAAAAAACTGAGTAAATTAAATGTTGAATGAAAGTTGTCTTTACCAAACAGAAAAAAGTATAGGGTATGAAGCGTTCTCTTGGATATCATGCATGTGACTTTGCTTTTCTTGTCCTGTTTTCCCACAGGCATTGAGCTCAGTACTAAAGGTTTATGTCTGTAGGGAATGTAGAATAGTAAAAGGATAGTTTTGCCCTCAGGAACAATTGCCTGCTTATGAAGACTCAGTAAATGCTGCTGTTGTAAAATGAGCTGTCCAAATACACACCTTTTAATTCCCCTATGTCATCAGTTCTTCATGATAGTAAACCCCTAAATGGTAATCTGTGAATTGCTGAAACATACTTGTATTACTTACACTAAGAAATTTGGGAGGCATTTTTTACAGCAGTCTCCTCCTCTCTGCTCCCAGGTTTCTAACTCTTAGTTTTATTCTGCTTTGTTTTTAAATGCAACATGTCTTTTATAAGCCCTGCCTGATTTTAGAGGTTAAAGAATTGGAGGGGATGATCTTTTAAGTATTCACAACAGAAATATTGAGGGGATTTCCTGAATAGCTACACTTTTTTAGGCTCTTAATTCTGAATTTGGTACACATAGCCTTGTGTGCCAGTGTATATAGACATTTTTAAAATTGTGCTTGCTGTTTATGAAGTTTGAATATAAGAGATCTGCAGACTATTCTAAGTAATTTCGTTCTCTGAGCCAGTTTTAACATATTTTTGTCCAAAGACCTGTCTAATTTTATTGACTTCCTCTTTAGTTCATAATACAGATAATAGTGGAAAGGATGAGGTGGGAATAAACTTATTTATTTTGGTATATAATTTAACTTGTGATTTTTTTTCCATATATATGGCACTTAAAGGAGATGTGTGTGTGTACTATATGCACTTGTATGAAGATGATAAACTATAGGGATGTATGAAATCTAGTATTTGATTGGCCTCTAAGTTGCATGCTAGAGACAAAGGGGAAAAGGGCTGGGTTGGGTTGTTTATTTTAAGAGGGAGGGAAATTAAAAAAAAAAAAAAAAAAAAAAAAAGTGGTGGCTTTTCTTCCTAGTGAGAGGAGAATTCTGCATTCTCTGTAGTTACTATTTTTCAGGATTATATACTAGTGTTTCTGCTGAAGCTGAACCATGCATTTAGTCCAGGCTAGTATGTTGATTTCTTTTGAAGAAAGAGTTTGTGCTGTGTTTTACTGATGGAGATGCTCAGTGAGATGAAAACAAGGGCAGTCAACACAGCCACACACCACTTCTGCTTTGCAAATGTGGTGTTGTTCATAGTCACTTGTTTCTCAGTTATTGTGAGGTGAGCTGTGCAATGTGAGTGTTGTTTGCAGCCCAGTGATGATCCTAGACATTACTATGGAGATTCACAGAAGTGGATGTGTGCATGTGCACAGCTGGTGCAAACACTGCTGAGAGCCATTGAGCAATATTGCCAGAAGTCCATTTTTTGGCTTTTTCAAGTCATGGATAACCATGGGCTATTCAGAGTTAGAGGATAAAAATAGTATTTCAGTCAGAAACAGATGTTTAAGGGGATATAATGAATTAGTGCATAAACTAGTGTAGTAAGTGAATATGTTTTGCTGTTAAGACTAATGTATGATGACTTAATTTTACTGCATTTCTTGTTGTTACACAATTTAATCCAAGGCTCCAGAGTCACATATTGTGCGAAAGAGTGGTGTTAGTATTTCAGGTTAGTACTTAACCTGACTGATGCAACAAGATAATGACTTGTGAGTATATTGTTTAACTGTAGACATCTGGTTTATGATAATTTGAACTTTCTTTCCAGAACTTTCCATATATATAGTAATATATGTAAATACAATATATAACTATGTATAACTTAGAAGAGTATATACAGTGCAGCTTTTCCATAAGTTGCCTCAGGAAACTTAGTGAACTCTTGAAGACACAGTTACCATGATGCTGGTTCCTGCTGTGTTTATGCCCTCCGCTTTACTTGTGTCTGTGGTTCAGTCTAGCTTATGTGGTGAAGACTTTAATTCACTTCACTGGGAAACAATGAAGACCTGAACCTGCAAACGTATTTAAAGATGAAACAACTGGTTTTTTTAAAATCTTGCAGCCAGGAGTCTGCAAAGTGACTGGCACTCGAGTGCTTGCACAGTTCATGCTAAATAGGTGCTTAACATTAAGTGAGTGAATGCTTGGAGGGTCAGAGTTTAGCAAAAAAACTGTTTTTCTAATTACATGTTGTATGTAAGATTTCTAAACTGGACGGTCCTTAGAGTGTGCACACGTCTGAGAACAGCCTTGTGAACAATCCCATAAATCTCCATAAATGGAGAGAGTTTCAAAAAAATGAGCTCAAAAGGGAAATCTGGCTGTTCTGTAGACTGTTGCAGCAGTTTGATAGCTCAGATAATGGGGATTTTTAACAGATTCAAAGGAACATTCCTTCAGAGGTTTACATTCCTTCTTTAGTGATAGACCTGAATTCTTTTTCTTTTATCTTTGCTGCTTCATACAGTCTAATTAACTCTTCAATGTTTACATTAAGGATGAAACATCCCTTATATTTTTATTTTTGACAAGTTTCATGTGTTTGTTTTGAATCTTGTTTGAATTTGAGTCTCAATTGAGATTTCCAAGTTTGCTAGCTTTCCTTGTTTTCTAAATGTATTTCTGAAGACAGCAATGTGGTTGAATCTCTTGTATATATTTAGCGCAGTACCTAGACTATGAAGTTGTACTATTGTTCTGTAAAGAGGGTGAATAGAAATTATTATAAAGCATTGGGAAAAGCATAGTATTGTATTTGTAACAATATTGTTCTTTGTAAACATTTAATGATCTCTATATATAAATATAAATACATATATAAATATATGTGAGCCTGGAATGTTGATACTGCACATCTACTGAATGTAATTACTCTGATGTTTTCTGCCACAGGTCTCTGACCTCTGTAATGAAGTTGCAGTGGTTTGTTTTGGGGGCCAGGAGGTAGAATAGTGGGCTTTTTGCTTTGGATGGAACAGGGTGGGTATTTTCTGGCCACTTATTTTGTTGTGATGTATTTACTGTGCTACATTCCTTTATTTAACAGAGCACTAATGTCTGTAAGATTTGCAACAATAAACAACAAAACAAAAATACCTCAGACAAGGCTGAGAATTTGCTCATACTGACCTAGGGAATGCATACATGATTGGAAGGTGTCTGAACTTCTCTTTTGCCACTTAGTCTGGAGTAGTTCTGTGTGTGTTTCTGCAGGTGTGAACCACAGCTGTAAACTTCTAAACGGTATTCTTTCCATGTAATACTCCTAAATGAAGCTGATGCCTAAGCTAAGATGGCATCCCAGTTTTTACTGTGTGAAATGTCACTGTGTTTGCATCTTAAAAAAATACAATGTTTTTTCAAGATGCTTTTTATGTGACAGAAATACTATTTAATTGACTGAATAACGTTAAATACACTTTTTTCCCTAAATGGGGCTTTGGTAAAAATTCTTCACACTTAGTGTCTTCTGAAAGCACCGTTTTTCTTCAAATGTTGTCAGCATGGTTTATTATTAAAGACCTAATACCATTTGAATAAATAAAAAGTAGAATTGTAATATATTTGTCCTTAGATTTAATCCTGGAACAGTCTGTGCTAAGGTTAAGAATATTTGTATAACAAGGGATTGGCTATGAAAAACATGATGGTATTTGAAAATCAACCAAAAAAAAAGTCACCAAAGCAGCATTTTGTCTGGTGAGACTTCATAGGATTTTCTATGGCCCATGAGTTTGTCCTGAGTACTTTGAAACTAGAGAAATGAAAACCACAGCTGATTCAGAAGATAACTAAAAGTGGGTCTTCAGCCACTTAGTAACTGTTCATGACATGAAATACAAATACTGTCAACATCAGAGAAAGAGGTATTTCACCTCATTTGCTTAAGTGATAGATTGGAGAAATTGTGAAGTCTCTGGTAAAGGGTGCGGCAGACAGGCTGAGCTTCCTTTCTGTGTTTCCCTGTGTGCCACCCTCCATCCTTCTGTTAACTATTCATGTTAGAGGTTTACATATCAATTTCTTATTACAAACGTTCCTGCATTTCAGTGGATAAACCGAAGTCTTTATCAGTACACGTACTTACTCACAGCAGGCATGTTTCTTGCCCTCACCCTCAGTGTTTGACTGGTTTGGATCTACAGGGCAGACAAGCAGGCTCCATCCTGGTTCCAGCACCCTGTAGTGCCTTGGAGGCTGAAGAGGTGATGCTCGTGTGCTGTGGGCACTGCCAGTGTCTGAGAACAGGGCTGGGATTGCAGTTTAAATAAATGTTTAGTTCAGAAGCACATGGCGACAATCCTGACCTGAAGAGCACGGTATGTGTAAGACTTGGTGATCCATGTACATGTCGGTTAACCTAAGCAGGGCCAGAACTGTGCTGTGCTGCTTCTACAGCTGGACCTTCAGGTGCTGTCTGTTATGTTTAAAGAATAATTTATAAAGCTGTAAAACTGATATTTACCAAAGAGACATGGGAAAATCAATGCCAGTTGGGAAAAGGAGTGGGGTAATTTTTCATTTTGTTGTTGCTTGTGGGGTTTTTTTTGTTTGGTTGGTTTGGTGTTTGTTTTCCCCCTCAAAGGTGCACAGGAATTACCTCATCCAGACATGTAGCATGTCCAGTATTGCTTAAAAGGAATCTAAATGTTGCTCCCTGCAGAAGCCACTGAGCTGTAAAAACCTCCAGGACAGTTAAATTCTCAAGGAATTTTTTCACCCAGCTCTTTCTGTGAAATTCGTTGAGGCTTTTGTTGCCTGAAGGCTGCAGTGGGAAATCTTGCTTTAGCTGCAGAGGCTAAATGACATGTTTTGCAGGAGAACTGAAAGCAAAACAAGTCAGCAAATAGCCACTTCTATGCATGAACCAATTCATCTATCCGAATGGTCTGTAAGCTACCAAAACATATGCTTGATGAAGTCTGCAGTTTCTGAAACTTCTGAATATTCATTCCATTAATGTCAGCATGTATATTCTATTTTCTGTTTCGCTTTCTTTAGAACAAGGTCGTATTTTTGCCCTGGGAGTGAATCACAAACAAGTAGGATCTAGAGGGCTTACGTTAAAATTCCCTTGTCAGCCTCCATTCCTTCCTGTTTGTAATAGCAAATGCTTATTTATAACATCTCCTCCCTCTCCCCTGCCATGCTCAGCATAAAACACTGTCATGTTATTCACAGTTCATGGTTCACAACAGACGACTAACTTGTTCAGTTTTGTAATACACACATACTCAGTCTTCTGAGAACGTTCCTTTCTGTGTGGCTGACAGAGAAAGCGACATCACAGCCCTTTACATACTCACTACATGAAACTAAAGTACTGAAGGAAGCTAATTTGGTCCAAGAACTTTGATGGCGCAGAGTGGTGCGTGTAAACCTGTACTTCCAAACTATGACTGTGGGTTTCTGCATTACCCAGTAAATACAAGGAATAAAGCTGCCTGCTCAAGGAAAGTGGCATTGGTGATGGCTTCTGCCATATATTTCTCATCTGACTATAAAACACGCTTGGTATTTTCCACCAACTCATGTATGTCAGAGTTGATGCTACAGGAGGACTGCTCTAGGATCCACACCACAAGCCACTTAGTGTCTGTATAAGACTAATAATCTATCAAATGTTGGGGTCTTCCCCTCAAAGCTCTTGTTCTTGAATTCTCCTGCTAGATGACAGTGTGGTAGTGTTGTTTTACATCGTTGCTTTTTGCAGTTTCACAGCTGAGTGCTGTCCCTGAAGACAAAGATGAAATAAAGAAAACATTCCACATGGTTCATGTTATCCCTGAGATTTCAGTCCTGATTCAGTGAGGATGGAGTGCACAGCTTAACCATGTAAAAGACTCACTCTATTGGATTTACACTAGACAAAATGCCTGTAAAATAGAGTTGTACATAGCTGTGGTTGAGTGCGTATCCCACACACCAAGAGGTTTGGAGGAACCCTTTCCCCCTCGGGAAAGCTACTTGCCATTTTCTGTATGTTGGTTCCTTTCTCTTTTGTTTCTGATCTGTGAAGACCTGAAGTCGTGGAGTGTTAATGTTAGCATACAATTACACAAAACAGGTTAAGTTGATGGACTTTTACAATGTCTCTTCAACTCTTTGTAAATGGGAGTAATTACCAATGAAGAGGACTAGTTGCAAAATATCTGAAACTAACTGGTTTCAAGCTGGAAGCTAGTAATATTACAAAGTGGAAATTCAGCACACAAAAACACCCCAACATTCAAAATTACCTTGCAAGCACTGAACAAAGAGGAAGAAGGAACCAATCGCACTGCCTTTGGTTCAAATACAAATCCACTGCCTTTTGTGTAAACAACAATAATCCCTATTATTGACCCTGTTAAAAATATGTATAAATAAGAGCACCTAGAGGTTGTTCAAGAAGCACTTTAACACTGGCTTTATACCAAACACAGTACCAGGAGGAGATGAAAGATTTCCTAGCAAGAACACTAACTTGAAGCAACTTTCATTGTTCTGTTGCAGTTCCCTTTCTGTAATACTCATGGCTAACTCTCAGGTCTGGGTCTAAAGCTTCCAAATGCTTCTGACATGGCATCTCTCTACAGCAGAAATGCTCTGCTTTCACAGCTATGAATAAGCTCTGTGTCATGTAACTTGCTTCAGCAGCAGATTCTCTGGGGTGCTCTGATGGAAGTTGATAGGAGGAAAAGAGAAAACACATGATACAGCACAGGCTTGAAAACACGCCGCAAAACAGCAAGTGTAACACAGATAGGCATGGTCCCAATATACATGGGTGTATATTAACACGTGGCTGTTACTAACACGTCCCATTTGCGCTTATGTTTTGAGTGCCAATATGTGTCAGCATCTACTATGGGGATTCCAATATCTTCTAGTAAAATTGCAAGACTCTTGACTAGTGCGTTTTTAGGACTGTCAGCAGTGTCAAGGACTCCACAGTCACACTAGCAGTTTTTCCACAGCAACTGAACTGGATCACTGTCATCAAAGCAGCTTCATTTGCTCTTCACCATGAGTTGTGTTGAGTTTTGTGTCTATTTTTGTTTTGGTTTGGTTTTGGTTTTGGTTTTATTGTGGTTTTGTTTGTTTTTGTTTTGTTTGGGGTTTTTTGTTTTGTTTTGGGTTTTTTTGATGCTATGAGGATCAAGAGCAGTATATTTATAGGCTTGTACCAAATATCCAAGTTGATTTTTCTTTAAATTGCTCACATTGACAACTGCCCTTACAAGATTTTGTCTGTCAGTGCACTAGAAATCCTATGTCCTCCCCCCTCCTCATCTTCCACTGTCCCTCCCTCCTACCCATACTAGCAGTGCCTACTACAGATCTTGTTCCTAGATGTGAAAGCCAAAAGAGCAGCAAGATGAAGGGGTTGGGTGAAGAAGATTTAGCACAGCACACACTGCTGTAATGTAGGTATTCAGTTTGGAGGCAGAAGCTAATTTCTGAAGGTACTAGCTTCAAACTGAAAAATGTTCTTTTAAGGAACCATTACATAATCACTGATACAGAAAATCAAGTCACCTTAAGGCAAGTGGCAGCACAGAAGCACAGAGTCACTTTTAGATTGTTTCTGTAGGGAACTGAGGGCTCTCCTGTTCACTCCAGGAGGCCTGCAGCTTGCATTTGAAGGAGAAAGACTTGCTCTGCTGGAAGACTCACACATTTCTTCAGCTGAGTAATCAGGAACAGTAAGGGAAAAGTAGTCAGAATAAAGTGAATCTGTAAGCCATTGTAAGAGGTTGTTACTGGTATTTTCCTCTGCTCGCACTGCAAATCTGTAAAGATTGGATACAAAAGCCTGGAAGTGCATGCATGAGTGCACAGACCCACAGTTAACTCAACAGTAACACTGGTCTAAAATCTCTTTAAACATTTGCAGAAACCTGTTCAGTCTTGTGCAGCTGGAGCAGCAAAACACTGCAGCTTTGCCTACTACAAAAATCACCTTAAACTACCTGATTGGAGATAAGGGAACTACAGTTTTCTTGGAGAGAAACCTAAATCTCAGAGTCCAAAATTCTCCTGCACATAAGCTGTTGAATCAAATTAGGACAGTATGTGGCCAGAGAGGTCATCACCTTCTGCAAGTCAGGTAGCTTGTAAAAAAAAAACAGTCCCTATAAAGGAATTAAGTGTCTTGTTTCATGAGGCTCTTTATTAAAATAAGGATTTTCCTGAATTCTTGTGATATATTTCATCCTTTCAATTAATCAACAATCCTCCTTTTCCTTAGAGTGAAATGCTATGCTTCAATTCCCATAACTACCATTTAGTGTACAGGACAGGATGAAGCTGTGTATATTTCTCACTAAGCCTGGTTCTGTACCTCCACCTGATGGCACCTGGCATATCATAGAAAACTCTTGTGCAAATTTAAAAAGAATGTGGTTGGTTGACCCTGGCCAGGTACCCACCAAAACCACTCTATCACTTCCCTCCCTGACGCGATAGGGGAGAAAAAATACAATGAAACATTCATAAGTTGAAATAAGGACAGAGGGAGGTCACTCGTCAATTACGGTCGTGGTGAAAACAGGTTCAGCTGGACTCTACTTGTTGAATTTATTACCAACCTAAGTGAAAGCAGGATAATGAGAAGTAAAACAAAAACACCTTCCACCCACCTCTCCTTCCTTCACAAGCTCTATCTCCTCCCCCTCACCACTGAAGAGAGCTGGGATTATGACACATTAATGAACCAACTATATGATTTTCTGATAATTCTTCATAATATTAATGTTTCATATATCAGAGATAATTGTCCGGAAATGCATATACCTAGGATGAAATGATAAAGAACAGCTACCAGACAATTCCCTGCCATCAGTAGAAGGCTGCATGCCTTCCTACTGAAGTCAGCAGGGAAAGTCCCATTCTGCTTGACAGGAGTACTTTTGAAGTCAGTAAAACCTTTTTAGCTGGCATAGAGAAGCTTAGAGCTCCTCCTGCAGCCAGCAGTCAGGACTCCCCTGGTTCTGCTGGCAGAGAGCAGTGCATAGCTTTAACTTCCATCAGGGGCTGTGCTTAGTTGATCAGCCCTGATGAAGCCAAGGGAATTGTGGCGTCATCCTCAAATGCACGGCATGACAGACTGCCAACATAAACCTGAAAGTTTTATTTATAGACCATTAGAGGGCATCAGCTGAGACAGCCCATAGGCTTACTCCAATTCCAACATAATAGATAATACAATAGTAATAACTAGGCCACAATTCCAACATAGACCCTCATTTTGTATTTCCCTCCTGCTGTGGTGTAACCTCACCATGCAGCTCAGTCCCCCCCAGTCCCTCACTCACTCTCCCCCAGGGAAATGGGGAGGAGAATTGGAATGGCAAACGTGGCAGAACTCATGGGCTGTGATAAGGAGAGTTGAGGGGTGGTGAAGGGAGAGGGGGAAACCCAACAAACCCAAAATAAAACAAGTGATGCAAAAGTAACTGTTCATTACCAGATGACTGCTGCCCATCCAGTCCCTGAAAAGTGACAACCCTGGAAAACTTCCCCCCAGGGTTTCACTGTTGGGTATGAAGTTACATGCCTTTGATCAGACAGTCAGCTGTCCCAGCTGTCTCCTCCCCAGTTTACAGGCTGAAGGGAGGAGGGCAGAGTAAAAAGATGGACCAAGCCTCAATGTTGCCCCAGAACTACTGAACAAGAGCTAAAACATTTGTGTGTTACGAACACTGTTTTGGTCATAAATCCAAAACAGCACTATGGGCTGCTATGAATGTACAGTTAGATGCTGTACACCTCAAATATAAATAAAAGAAGAGATCCTACTCAGCATGCCTTTTTTTTTTTTTTTTTAATCATAACCCCTGTGAAACCTTGGTATCTAGAAGACACACTGTTAATTTTCTGTATTAAGATGCTCACTTTTTTTTAATCTGGATTTTAGAGCCAGGCTGATATTTAAATGTCTCTTTACAGACCTCTCTATTAGACAAAAAACATTGGACAAACCAGTTAAAATGATGGAGCAGAGGATGCACTTATAGGTGGTCAGGTAGGTCTGCTTTTGGCAAAGGAAGTTTTTTAATACAAATACCTTAAATAATGCCTCATCATAGCCTTTTTTAAAAGCAAAACAAACTTTCTTGACTGTCCTTTACAAAGTGGTTGAATTTTATCTAGTACTCTTACCCTGTTTCCCATTCTTATAACTTTAAGAAGACACCATGTAGCCTTGTGTTTGATACCCTATTTTGGTTTGTGCCCAAAGAGCTCAGAGAAAGCAAGAGGAGTTTTATCAGTAAACAGGCCTTGAGAATAAAACTTTTTGCTACAGATCTTCTGGATTTCTCTCTGATTATCACAGCTGGTGACACACCAGAAGTGTTCAAGTGCATGTTTTCAGAGGTTTCAGGTAGACTGTCAGTTTAAAGGAACTTTGACAGAGTTGACATTTGGTTAAAGTATGACTTTCTGTAAACTCTTTTTTTTTCTCCCTGACATCACTTAATAGGAACAATTTCAACAGATGCACTTCAAACCAACTTTTTACAGCTTGAGAAGTAGGTTGGCAGAAGACTTGCCACAGTCAAATGAAAGATCTGGGGCTTCTCCTCTGACACAGTGTCTTTCTTTTGTGGTGTGAATATTGTGCAGATAGGCACAGAGTCATCTGTTGCACAAATTACGATCTTGCCATAATGGTAAGTTCAAATTGAAATTGGAACAGATTTTCACAGGCTTTACTGAAAAAGCCGCCTGTGTTTAACCACAAGCACATACTGCAACAAAGATTAGGCTGAAAATAACTTGGAACTCTTGGCATGGTTTTCTAAAATAGTGCTCAGCAAATCTTGATGTGGTCTTTAACAGTAGTCAAGCTGTGTCCAGCTCCAGTATGCAGAAAGAGTTTAGTAATTCTTCCAAATCAGGATGTATAATAGAATAATTTCTAATTTAGCTTCACACAGTACAGGATTATTCTATCCTTTTCCTATTTTCATCAGCAACAAAACATAAACACTCCCCATCACATACACTAAACAAACCGAAGTACTGGAGCTGGACATCATTTCTTGCAAAATGTGGATGAGGGTTAACAACTAACTTTTAGGTTATTAAAGAAGAAACATATTTTTCTTTTTGTATCTTAAGTGCAAACAACTTTTTATGCATTTTGAACATTAATCTTTGTTCCCACTGTTCAAAACAATCATGATTCTGTATCTTTGGCTCACAGTATGGTGGCTGCATTCAAAGAACTTAAAGTGTTGCTGTTACATTAAGTTATCTGCATTAGGTAGAACAATTCTAGAACAAATTTTTACCTTCAGTGGCCTGCCTTTCACTCACTTCCCCTGAATTCACATCTTTCATGACATTTATTTGTGCTGCACCTCCCTGGAATAAAATAAAAGAGTTGAAAAATTACAAGTCACCATCTTTCTCTGGCATTTCCTAGGAACCTCAAAATTCACCTTAAAAAGGAAACACTTTAGCTCAACTGCACAGTGACTATGTGATATGTGATTTATTCCTCCACAAAATCAAAGCTAGCAAATGTCTAATATTAATGTTAACCATCCAGATCAGCCAATTTTATCCCACTGAGTATTTTTTTCGAGAAAGACACCTGTCTTCTGAAAACACCAGTGAAAAGGGATGATCAGTCATGGCAAAACCTTATCCCTAGTCCCTCATAGGAGGAGTGCATAAGGGAAATAAAACAGGGAGATCTTCTAGAAGAACCAGCAACAGGTGTTCTCCATGGTCCTTTGTGCTCCTTCTCCAGTCCCCTGGCAGAGTTTTCCAACTGGGGAAAACTTTTCAACTCTTGAGGTAATTAATTAAAATCTTTGATGACATTTACAGCAAGTCATTAGCAAGTGAATTACAATCCATGATGAAACATACTCTGCTGGCTTAGGTTTACCACGCCTCAGAGCAACCGTACCCTTGTAGCAGAAGAAACAAGTCACACTTCAAACTCTTGTGGCCCATACCTGCTCAGAGATGTCAGAGCTCTGCACATCTTCATAAGAAGGAGGTGGGTCCGGACGGAAGAACACTCAACACCATTGATTTGCATTGCATAAACATGGGGCAACAAGAGCCCATCAGAGACAAGTCTCCTGCAACAAATAACATGGAGCGAATCCGTCAGTGTGGCTTTCCAGATACAGAAAAACATCCTCTGCTTCCAAACTCCACTGGCTTGCATTTGTTGTTTTGGTTTTTTTTGGTTTTTTTTTGTTAGTTTGTCTTTTTGTTTGTTTCATTTTTTTGTGTTTTTTGTTTTGTTTGGTTTGGTTTGGTTTGGTTTGGTTTTGTTGTTTGTTTTTTTTGGTTGGTTGGTTGGTTGGTTTGGTTTGCCACTGTGCCAGCTCAGATTTTGGCATCTCAGTCACAGCTAATGAAGTCACCCAGAGCTGCAACATATTTTTGCAGAAGATGGCATGAAGTTGCTCCTTAGGAGGTGCCTCTCTAGTGTGTTCCCAAACATCTTCGGGCAGTACTGCACATTCCTAGGTTTTACTTCAGAGATTCGATTCTGTTTCAGAAGACTCAAATAGAGTTTGTCACTCAAAATGTGACAGCCTAGCTCGGAGTTTTGTAAAATACTGAATTCTTAGTTATAGATGAAATTCACAATACTTTCTGATTCTGTGTTTTATGTTCAGCTGCACAGAAAAAGCATTTCAAACTAAAGGCTGTTTTTCTGATAATGCTTGACTATGAACATTATAGTGAATAGATTCACAAAGGCTTGTATGAGAAAAATGCATCTCATGGCTAACCTTACCCCTCAGTTTTCAAAAAGCTCTCCTAAACCTTAAACACAGCAGAAATCCTAAGGATCTTTTGCTGCATCATCTTTCTCTTAGAAGGCATCTCTGAGATGGAAGAAAACAGAGCAGTGCCTGGAGAAACCTTTTACTGGCAAATGCCATTTTTGATAGCACGTATTTACATTACCTCATTAAACACCCAAGCAAAGTGTGGTAGACAGCAGAACCGCCAAGGAGACCTTCTCCACACAATCTACAGAGAAGTCTGGGACTCAAAGCACCTCAATTATTCCCAGGTTGTTTTTTTTTTTTTTTTAATTTCTTTCTTCACATTTTAAATTGCAGGTTTAGTACTGAGCAGTAAACTCAAGCAACACAGAGAAATCCATGTTTTACTCTCCAGACCCAGGTCAGACTTACAACCATCACTGGTAGATGTAACTCCCTACAAAGCAATGCAAGACACATAAGTAAGTCCTGTGCCCCAGAATGTAGGTCTTCTCTGGACACTGGCTGGAGGGAACGACTGTGGAAACTATTTTCTTGCAAACTGAGAGGAATGATGAAAATGCCTAATGAAGATTGCTTGCACAAACCAAAAAAAAAGAATAAATCTTCCAGAATGAGAACCTGGGAACCTTTTTGTGAAAGACTCCTGTCAAGGCAATGAAGCTAATGCATGGAGAAATTTGAGAAGGTTGATACTTTGATACGTGGTCATTGCTTTTTGAGTCTCAAAAATGGGGAAAATACAACATATTAAATAGTTTTTAATGTCAGTCTATTTCACCTGCTCCATAAAACTTCAGAATAATTTTGGAATATATGACAGAGACTAATGGTCCCTTGACATTATTCACATTTTCCTGGTATGTTCATGCTGAACTTAAATTCAATGTAAGCCACAAAATTATATACATTTTGAATCTTTGTTTTGTTTTTAAACATTCCTGATCTGGCCTACCCAGCTCAGTCCCACCTTGAAAATTAATGTTGTGTCCAACAATTATATAATGCTAAAACTTATTAGAAAAAGTGCAAATAGGAAAGCATTCCCTTGCATCCCTTACTTACAAAAGTACCCAAACGATACTTTAAATGGGGCTGGGGTAGATTTGTAGGCTCCAGGTGACCAGCTGGCTGCTTCATGTGGGTCGGCTCTTCTCTTAAATTTGCGTATCTTACAACACTTTCATAGAATCACAGAATACCCTGAGCTGGACCCCATCAGGATCACAAAAATCCAACTCCTGGCCAACTTCGTATTTTCTTTTTGATGTGGAAATTCATCTATAAATATTTATATGGAGTCAACCCTGAAAAATAATGTAATTGCTATTTTTTTATGTGTAAAATAACAAGATTAGAGGCAGGAGTTGACCAGACATTTGAAATGCTAGGGTTTTTGGGTTTTTATCCTACCATTAAGTAAGTGTAAAACTTTTCCCATGAACCAGTGAGCAAACCAATTGGCTTTGCTAGCAGTGCCTTTGGCTTTGCAATTTGAAGAGTGTAAGAGAATGGCTACCCATTCTAAACATGCCCTTGGCACGAGTTTTGATCACTGCGGTGTTTCCCTTTTCAGAGGAACGTATCTGCTCCGGAGAAGTCAGAGGTGGAGCTTGCAGGTCTTGGCTCACCCTCCCTGGATGCTGTTCCTCTCACTCTCCCTTTGACACGAGGGGTTTGGATGTGGGAACCATGGGAGCTCGGCACAGAAAAGATCACATTCGTGGAACTGTCTGTGATGAAGAACTGTAAGGAGGGTGACTGAGACACAGCCAGGTCACTGCAGGATCCAGCCTGGGCTGAGTCATAGTTACTCATCGGCCAAGAACAGAAATTAAGCCTCCCTGTTACTTTAACTTCTTCACTGCTGTGTAACTACCCTGAACACCCTGAAACAAGTTGCCTGACTTCAGAAAGATGTGACCAAATATTACAATCAACAAGTTTTAACACAGTCACAGGCAAGGTGGATACTCAAGATTAGACCACAGAAGCTTTAGGCATTGTTCAGCAGTGATGGCTGTGCTTCAAAAAAAAAAAAAAAAAAGACTGCTGGGAAGGAGGTTACCATCTAGAATAGCATGCCTGACAAAGAATGACAGCTCCATTTTAAAGCAGTGGAACTCTGAAAAGCATGTTTCAATACATATTTATTCTTCCACATACCATTCTGTTCTCATAAGCAGCTTGAAACGAGACTCACATAGGAGGTTTTTAGTAAAGTCTGGTCCTTGGTATTTTAGAGGAGTAATTCATTCTCAAACCTATGGCTGTGCCATATCATTTTCTAGGTAATCTCAGGATGTCTAATTACCTCTGCCAGGACCAGAGTATTGAAAGTCATGCACACTATTCCTATTCCTGATGAAACAGTGACATAAACTAAACAGTCCTGCACACTGCAAAAGTAGGCATTTTAAGCACTCTGGCAGGAAGGTCCCTGAGAGGAACACCATTCAGGATCTCTCACACAAGTCTTGCTGAGTGGTTGTGTCTGGCTTTCCATTACTGCCCCAATCTGCTCCTGACAGTGTTGTGTAAGTTTTCAGCTGTGTCAAACTGTAGTACTCTCTTACCCACAAACAGTTCCTGTAAAATCTAAAATGAAAACCTCAAAAATTTACAGGCTTTTTCTTTTTTTGTTTTGTTTTGTTTTGTTTTGTTTTGTTTTGTTTTGTTTTCCGCCCGTGAAGTCACAAACCTTTTTCAGTCAGAAACAGAAAAAACAGTTTTAAAATAAAGACACTAGGCAGGTTTCCAAAGACACTCAAAGAAAGGAAGAGAGTTTAGAGCTTTACCTGAGACTTGTTTGTGGTGAACCAGAATTAAAAGCTGCAAAATAGGAAGGAGGCAGGATCGGTGGGACAAAATCATCAGGATCAAAAATCTGATCATGGTCTTCAATCTGAGGTAAAGTCTAATCAAACAAAACTTCTGTTAAAACCATTCTGAGCTATAGAAATTGCTGAACTGGGTGATAGTGTAATACTGTTAGTACCCCTGTTTGCAGCAGGCAGTGCCTGGTGCTCACTTACTGGGCTGAATCTTCTCAATGTAAGCATTAGTGAGTAATGCAAGGCAGTTGCTCTCAAACAAACTGCAGTGATGACAGCATTCAGGACACAAAGACCAAAGAGAACTTTCTGAAGAATATGAAGATGATTAAATTTTTTAAAAATTATATCAAGGTATTTGTAAATGTCAAAATAATAAAAAATCATCTAAAAAACAAACACAGAAAACACATGGTTGACCATGGCAATTACTTGTAACATATATGATGAAGTCTTTAGCACAATACCCAAGACTGGAGTAATTTGCAAAAACTTGCTTTGCCCTATTGATTGTCATGACAGAGAGATTCAGTTCATATGTTACTTGTAGTCCATCTATTCATCCAAGAATTATAACTTTCCTCTTAATTTTTCTGTGGGTTATCCAGACTCAAGATTATCATCATTAAAGAAATGTTAAAGTTTTTTTATATTTGAAGATTATGCTTATTGGGAGTTTACTTTCGCAGTTTTAAAGCCAAGAAGGCTGAGAAGTTCAAAATACTGGAGAGAGCATCAAATCATTAGCTAGAATTTGCATTATATTTACTCATGTAATATTGTCTGGGTTCCACTGCAGTTTTGGTTGCATAAAGCACTTGCTTGATAAAACTGCTTTTTGGATCAGCAACACACTGGTCAAAACCCAGAGATGAAAAAAGCAACTCTGCTATTACAGAACCATGAGGAGCTTCTGACCAGTGTGGAAGACCAGAAAAATAACAGAATTTTTCACAGTAAACACAGCAGTCCCTTCAGCACTGCACTGTTCCACAAGCATGGGCATTATAAAAGCATATTACACAGTGTGTGCAAGGTACTTGGAGCAGAAGGTGGGCAGCACTGCGTGGCTTCACACAGTATAGCTTCAGTTCAGTTTCTGCTTCTGTGCATTCTGTGAAGTTCTTCACAGCAAAAACAAATCTGGTTTTCATTTATATCCATCTTAAAGAAACAAAATTCCATTTTTAAATTTTTAACCATTTATGCAACATTTTTACCATCATAATATAGAACCTCTGTGTTAAACTAAACCTGTGACCACAAAGCAGACGGGAAATACAAGATTTTAGATTGAATTTGAACAGTTTTGTATGTCAATGATTCATGCATAATAAGCACTTCTTATTTGAAAGAAAGCATTATGTGTAAACTTAAGATGTTTAAATACAACATGTCAAATACAACTTGTAATCAAAGCTGCACTGATTACTACGCAATGTTACTATCCATGCTCCTTCAAATGCATAGTAGCATAGAAAGCATTTCTTTGACTGATGTGTAAAGCACTCCATATGAAGTGTACACATTTTCTTTGATTCTTGAGTGTATCTTGCATTTATAAGGATGGAATGAAACTCACAGCTAAAACTGCAACCAGGTCAAACAATTAATAATTACATATGTACACCATTGTTGTTTGTAACTTTCAAATTAATAGTCATCGTAGTTTTCAAAGTAGAAATTCAATGTTTTCATATCTAGGGATTATTGAGTTTTCAGTTGTTAAACTTGATTCTTCCACCTACAGAAACCACTCTACAGAATAATTAATGATTTCAGGAATGCCTTTTGGCTGTCCCCTATGCTTCCAACCACAGATGGCTCACAAATTCCTGAAACAATCTCATCTGGAATAACAGTATGAGTTCATCTCATCTGGAATAACAGTATGAGTTCTCAGTGCTGCTTTAGTATAGTGATACTGGGTGAATCTAGATTGCAAAATGCTTGTAATTTTGGACTCTAACTGCAATACACCTATTGGCATGTCAAGGAGTCAACAATAGCGTTCTTGAAGCAATAAAGGAATGAAAATAGATATTCAAAGATCTTTCACTTAATGCTTGAAGTCCTTCAAGCTTTTACACAGGAGCATCTTCATTACCAAGTGATCCCACATTGTATCCTTCAGTTTCAATTATTCCACAGTTTTTTGCCTCACCAGTTGAGGCAAAACAGGAAAAACAATCCCACCCACAGATTACAATGACTAAGGTCTTTGTCAGTAGCTCACCACTACCCACTTAGGCTTTCTTCAACAGTTTATGTTTGTTACATTACTACAGAAGTCTTTTCTGTTTGAATCTTCTTAAATTAGTTGCAACTCTACATTAGCACATTTTGTAATTTCAGCACAACACACTAGTGGGCCATAATGAGAAGAAATATATGTAAATCAGTATGTGTACTTACCAAATTGCATCTGGGTACTTTGGACAGAAACTTAATGCCTTGACATCCTAATATAAATCAACAGTACACGGGTGATAGACAGCAGGATAGAAAGTTTAGTCTGGAACAGCAAAAAAAAGTTAACTGCAGTGGGAACAGGAACCCAACTCAAGGAACTTATGACAGTGCAAATCCCAGTCACAAACTGAAGCTGGGAACAACAGTCTGCTTCTTTTCCAAAACGTTCTGTGAGTTCAGGGCCCCAAGGTGTCTACTGCCAACACCTTTGTCCTCTCTCTCCTTTTTGTGGACTAGTTATGCAAAAGTAAAATACATGCAACTATTGAAAATGTCAGTAGCAACAGTACAGGCAACTACAGGCTTTTCTGGAGTGCAAAATATGATACTCTTCCACCAAGTTTAGCTCTCAATACCAGTAAAGAAACCTTTAAAGGGGAGACCACATTAAGCCATCATTCACACTGCATTGAATTTCCAGAACTATCTTGCAGCAAAAATAAATGAAAATTATTTGTCCCAGTACAGTGAGGACAGAGACACTTAAGAGGTTTTAGTTTCCTGATTTTATTTCCTCCTGGCTACTAAAACCAGAACATTCATAACTCATATAATTCCTTCATATTACTAAATCACCTGAAAAAAAACAAACTATGGCAAGTGTAATGAAGTAGTTGAAAAAGGACAAGCAGAAGCAGTGAGTTGGCATATGGATTTTGAACACATATGAACACATTTGAACACTTTCCATATCCCAGTTCATAGAGACAAGATTCTTCTATACTTCAGGAGAAACAACTATGGGTAAAACTACTACTTTAGAGACAAATAAAAATTAGATTCTGCCTTTAAGCATTCAGTCTTACAAAGCAAATATCAGATCCTTAATGTCATAAATAATCATTGTTAATAACAACCTGCTCAGTCAGATTTCTTTGTAACAAAATGGAAATTAAAAAATCACAACATGACAGAGAAAGAAGAAAATCACTAGGGAAAAGTGTTCAGTTCTGCTCCAGATAGCTTTAGAGCAGACCCAGCAACAACGACTTCCCAAACTTGCACAAAGAACATAATGGCTTTCCAAATTAATTTAGCTGATGTACCATGGCTAGCTACCTGGAATCTGAACCAAAAACGCATCAGGGTTGTTGCACAAAGTATGTTCCTGTTTTCTGAGGTTCAGGGAAATACAGTCACCCATGAACAGACCAGAGCCAATGAGAATTACTGTGCAAGTTCCTTCCTTCACTTATAGCACCTCATTACTAGTAGGCTTTACAGAAGTTTGATGTTATCCCATAAGGCAAGTTTTAAACTCAAAAACTTCAGTTACTCAGTAACTGAAGTAGCTATTAGTACTCCTGTGAAGAGAACCGAGACTATTTTGCGTTCAACATACTAAGAACAAAATAATTATTAAGAAGAAGAGTATTTTCTCCTAGTTTTGTATTAATCATGAACCCACAGATGGTTTGGGTTTTAGTAAGCAGTCTGAGTGACATTTATTTTTCTGTACAAACATCGAATCTAAGGACTTTTTAAAAATTAACTCCCTGCTCAGTACTCAAATGAATCAATACTATTTCTTATGTTTTTATCTGGATTGTCTCAGCTACCCTTTGATAAAAACTACTTTGAGAAAATCTGTTGACACAGTTATTTCATATAAAATTTTTCAACTACATTTAACACAGGGCACTGACAACTGAGAATTAGCTGGTTTTATAAGTGAAATAGAACCTGTTACAACATAAAACATCTTTATAGTACAAATCTCATGAAATGGCATTAAGAAAACAAGCGTATTTGTCCTCTTTCAGCTGATGAAGAAATGGAGCAAATTTACATGGTCAAAGTAAAGAAAGATTTTGAAAAACAAAACAAAACAAAAAGGCAAATTCACATTTACATTTTCCACTTTGGTACAGAAGGTGCATTAGAAACAATTCCAAATATAGCTATATAAAAAGTTGCATATAAAATTCAGACTTCCGATTCAAAAATTTGAATAAAAAATTACAGAGATTTTTCTAAAGAAACCTGTTAAAAACCAAAGAACAACAAGGAAGAGAATGAACATTACTATAGGTATGCATAAAAAGCATGATAATTCTGCATTTACGGTTTAACAAATCCTACTGTACATAAGTGCAATCTTGATCTGTTTTTTATTACATGTATAGTCTATTTTTGACAGCATAATGTAATCTTCAGACAATTCTGACAATGAAACAGAAGATAGGAATATTTCCTAAATCTAAATACAATCGAAAACACTACCATGATCTGAACAATAACCATAACGTTCACTACTACATATCCAGCAGTGGACAAGACAATTCATGGTACTCGAGTGTCAAGAGTAACAATCCTTTTCTTTCTGCTCCATCACTGCTCAGCATTTTCACTGAATCACTGAGACTGGAAGTGACCTCTTGAGACTGTCTAGTCCAATCTCCTGATCAAACAGGCTCATGGTGTCCTTGCTTGTGAGAGGGGCCTTGCAAGTGGACAGTCTACAGCAGGCTGCCAAAGACAATGTCTTTGACTGTCTCAACCGATGGATACTTCACAACCTCTCTGCATAACCTACACCAGTTTTTGACAACCATAACAGTAAAAAATCTTATGTCCTGATAGAATTTTCCATTTTTCAGTTGTGCCTATAGCCTCTTGTTCTGTCAGTGAGTGCTGCTGAGAAAGGTGTAGCTCCCTATTCTTCATTCGAGATGCAGAATATCCCCCTCTGAGCTTTCCCTTCTCCAGGCTGAACAATCCCTTCTCTCACATCTCTCCAGCTGTGGGAAGGATCATGTCCCTTCACCTGTTGGCAATCCTCTGTCTAATCCAGCTCAGGATATCATTAGCCTTATTTACCACAAGAGCACTTTGCTGTCTCATGCCTGCTGTCCACCAGGATGCCCAGATTTTTCTCTGCAGAGCTACTTTCCAGCAAGTTGTTTCCCACTGTGTACTGGGGTAATTTCTCTGCACAGGTATTCCCTGCATTCCCCTTTGTGGAACATAAGGGTAACTCTCACTCCATTTCTCCAATATGGCCAGCTCCTTTTGAATGGCAACATTTAGTGCATTAGTCATTCCTCCATTTTGTGTCACTTGTGATCTTGCTGGGAGTGCACTCTGTCCCACTGTACAGTCTACTCAGGTAGTATTGCCCCCAGGTTCCAGCCCTTGAGTTCAACACCTCTGGTTGGCTCGGCTTTGTGCCACTTATCACAACTCTCTGGGCCCAGTCATTCATTCAGTTTTCAATCCACCTCACTGTCCAATCTAACATGTATTCTGTCATCTTATGTTATCAGTAATATTCTCCTGCAGATGCAAGTTTAGTCTTCTTCTCCATCACTACTCACCTATAAGTAAAAACAAGTATTCCACTTTATGCCAGTGACATAAAATCTCTCCCAGAGAAGTACTTCTCAACAGATAAAGGCAAACATTGTATTTTAGAAGCCAAAACCGAGGTAACTGCTCTTAATTGTAGTGATAAAAATGGAAACAACTCAAATGATTGCTTTAGTTTGGCTCACAGCCTTCACTTCTGAGCATTAGATACACAAGTACTGTGAACAGTGCAGAAAGTTGTGAGGAACATTTATATGCAGTAAAGTATATGAAAGAAAGGTGTGTTCTAATGTTGGACACAGTACTTGCTATTGTCTTGCATGCATGATGCCTTCCAGGTAGAAAAGTCATCATGCTCTTTGAGGATTCCAAGGAAGCACAAATTTGATAATAAAGCTCTGACACTATCTTGCATTTTGCATGGGGAGACTACTTGTTGTCCTGCTGCTGCCATTGAAGGGAACACCTAATGCCAGAGAGGTATACGTGCACACAGGACTGATGCCAAAGCAAGCAGGCACTTACATGAAAAAAAATCATTTGCTCCAAAGTTACCAACTCTTATATCCATTTACAACTTATATATTTACTTTATAAACATCCTGTAGGAAAAGGCAAGTTAATTTACACTGTCCACATGCATAGCAGCGATAGCAAGAACTAAATATTTTGGGACCTTAATAAAGTTCTGTCAGTTTTGAGAGCTATTTATGGTATCATGTGAAGTCTCACAACACAATTGTCAACAAAAAAAGGTCTCACAAGTAAAAGACAAATTAATTAACTTAATAAAAAAGTCACATATTTCAAATGCAGCACTAAAACACCATATATATATTTATTTATTTATTTATTTATATGAGAGAAAAGATTTTGCAGCATAAAAACTGCTAAAATCCTCTAATGGCTTTTCATAGTCTCCCACTTTAAAGTGTCATTTCTTTTTATTTGCTTATACTGACTGTGCATCTTTGTATAATTACCGCTTATTGAGCTAATGCTAGAGTCTTGCACTTGAGCAAAGATGTCAAAATTGAGATATTTTACTTCTAAGATAGAGACAAAAAAGTACTACTACAGTAATTCTCACCAAAGTCTAATGACTTTGCTTATTATAAAGCACTTGGATAGGGACAGACTTTTTCAGGGTTAGGGACATGATATGCAGCTCTTGTTTAGAGTGCTTTATACTGTTAGCAGGGCTAAAATTTAAAATCATCAGAACTAAGTATCTTAGTCTAAACATTAAATTTTGGTTACATTTATACAAATCAGTTAATGTGTAGATGTCACAGCAGTAGTCAACCTTAAAGACAAAATCTTTATTTTAAGGTTACTGGGACACATTTTTCTTCTGATAAAATTTTTCAATTAAATACAAAGTTTACTACCAATAAGTTCTTCAGAAATTTTCAAGGTTATAAAGAAATGCTTGAATTCCATAAACTTTTCTGTTTTCAAAGGAAGAGCTGTAAACTTTTGTCATAAACCAAAAATACAAACACTTTTGAATAAAATTAAAACAAACAAACAAACAAAAACAAAGAAAAAACCCACAAAACTTTCTAATAAAAATTTAAAATCCTTGTTATCATACTGTAATGCAGGAGAAGAATCCAAATTGAATGACTCACACCCAACACGACTTTTTTCTGTCAAACCCCACAAAACTTTACATGAAAACTGATGACATGTATGAACACAAAAGCTGTCATGATAGCTGACAACAGAAGCATAAAGCACTTGATGCAGTGAAAGCCTTGCAGTCTCATTCAACCAGCCTGCATTGCTCTGTTAATTTCTTGATCCAGTCATTCACGGACACCAAACTGCTCTCCAGCTCTTGCAGCTGCAGCAGCTAAACTCTATGCAGAATAAATTGGTGCCTTGCTGGACATTGGCACTTCTTTCCCTTTCATTTGATCAGAACTAAATCTGCCCTTAGAAGCAGAAACCAAGCAGATTTATGCTCAACTACAAATCTTTGTTTCAGTTTGTGGGGAAAAAAAAAAAAAGCACCAAACCCAGAAACAAACACGACCAGAGTCACCTAAAAGCATACTCCACAGGATTGCAACTAATTTGTATGAGACCGAAAGGAAAGGATACTTCACTAGCAAAGGGGCTCTGAGTTCAGCAAAGTGTGTACAGCTCCAGGCAACAACTGGGGCTACAATGTAAGGTCAAAACAACAACAAAATCAAAACAAAACAACAACAAAAACAAACCAACAAACAAACCAACCAACAAACAAAAACAAAAACAAACAAAAAACAAAACAAAACAAACAAACAAACAAAAAACCCCACAAAACACACACACACACAAAAAAACCCCCCACAAAACACACACACACACAAAAACCAAAAAACCCAACCAACCAAACAAAAAAACCCAAAAACAAAACAAACAAACAAACAAAAAAACAACAAAAAAAAACCCAACCAACCAAAAACCCACAAAACCAACCAACCAACCAAAACACACAAAAACAAACAAAAAAAAACAAAAAACAAAAAAAAAACCAAACAACAAAAAAACCAAAACAACAACAAAATCAAACCAAAAAACCAAAACAACAAAACAAAGTAAAATATGTGACTACAGACAACAAAGTGTTTTGCAGGACCACATCCAGGACAAGAGATCCAAAGTTTCTTAAATGTGGAAATATAAAGACTCAAAACAAGGAAGCAGCAAAATCAGGAGTGTTTTTGCCCTAAACACTAAGCTACCTTATTGAATACCTTCAAAGTTGTTTTCCAGGCTGTGCCAGCAAGACGGTAGTAATAACATTTTTGTGCAAATGAGTGTGGCAGCAATATGTGTGCCTACCTGGGCCACCCTGAGGTGAGCACTGACAGAATTATCAGTTACACACCCATAAATGGGGGTGGGTGTGGGTATAATCATGCTACCTTGGCCTCTGTTTCTTTCAATTTCTTGCAGTCACAGAATCACAGAATATGCCAAATTGGAAGAGATCCCCAAGATTCAGTGAGTCCAGCTCTTAGCCCTGAGCAGCACCATGAGTCTGAGAGCATTGTCCAAATGCTTCTTAAACTCTGTTGGTCTTGGTGCTGTGACCACTTCTCTGGGGATATTCTACACCATATGACATCACACTCAATATATAAAGTGGAGAGAAGAAAATGGAAGGGGTGAAAGCTTGGAGTGATGATGTTTGTCTTCCCAAGTCACTGTTACCTGTGTTGGAATCCTGCTTTCTTGTAATCGGCTGAATGGGTAGTGGTGCATTTATTACGAGTTTTGCTTTGTTTATGTGCATGGTCTGGCCTTACCTATTAAACTCTCTTTATCTCAACCCTTGAGTTTTCAAGCTCTTACTCTTTCAATTCTCTTACTCCTCCTGCTTGGGGAGAGTGAGCAAGTGGCAGGGTGGTGCTTAGTTGCTGACTGGTGTTAAACCACAAGAATGCTGAATAAATACAGTCACACCAGACACACACCATTGTTTGCTGCTTTGCTGCATTTTTAAAGCATGAGGTGATAATTCATCAGTAGGTGCATCAGCTGTGCCTGGATGGACATAATGTCATAATGAGGTAACCAACCAAGTCAAAACAGAGTAGAAAATCTCATCTACAGTTCTAGAGGGTTCCCAGTATTATTTTTGAGCTGCAATGGATCTGCAGAAGTGCCACCCCAAAGAAACCTGCAGTACCTTCTTTCAAATGTCTGGTTCCTGCCACAATGATGTTACAATGCCACAGTGATGGTGCATGGTTTTTTAATGCTATTTTCCTTAAACAAGGTAAAGAAAGAAGGTAAAGGGATGCAAACAGTAAAGGTATAATGGCTATCTATAACTTCAACACTGTTAAGAAAGCTTATTTGATTAGCGCTCTCAGAGATTTCATGCAACCTGTTTAGCTTCATCATGAGTCTTAAGTTCTCAGTGCGCAGTTCATTAGGACAGTAGACTTCCCCCTAGATCTCCAGTTCCAAAACAGGAAAGCAAAATTTTCCACAAAGTAATGAGCACCCTCTTGTGTTCATGGTGAACAGAGGCCATGGCCTTGTCATGCCGTGTTTCTGCCATCATTCTATAACGCATATATTTCTTTTAACCCTAGAGAACCTAAGAATTATCTCAATACATGAAAAGAACTTGTTGTTGTCCCCAGCTAAGTAGACACTGAGCACACAGATTCAGAAGAATATGAGAAACAACCATAATGCTGAAGACACTCATTAAAGCTGCTTGTATGACTCATTCATCATGATGGAAGAGAGAGAATTTTGGGCTGGCACTGTCTCTTGGTTGCTATGAGGAATGATGAAAGCATCTAAAGACAACACTGCAGGGACAAGCTATGCTGGTGCTGAAAAGCATGGTGCTTTTCATTGTTTTCCTGCCAGCAGTATCAATAAAAACTAGATATAGAGAAAGAAGAGAAAAAAAGCAAGCACAAATCATGTTGAGAGAAGTAAACAGACAATTAATTCATGCTTGCTGGAAAAAAAAGACAGTGTGGATGAGCTATGAATATAATACTCTGTCTAGAAAATGTTCTTCAGGACAAGTTGCTCCAGATTTAACTGTGGCAAAACTGGCAGAAATTGGCAAGTGCAATAGCATGGGACTACCTCTTACAAATGTTAATTGAATTATTAAATCTATAGTAAGTTAAATAAGAGTAGCTTAAAGCCTTTTTTATTTGTTGATCTAATATGTCTCAAATCCAAATGTTCTCACCTCCTCACTCTAATATTATAATTCTTTATGGTATCAGTAAAATGGAAACATAAAAAAGGTAAAAAATTAAAATGTTTTTCTAACCACTGCAAATTTAATTACCAGCTATTACAAAACACATCAATCTTACTTATTTAACCAAACAGGACGGACTTCAGACCATAGAGCCCTTTCTGAGCTCTTTTTAAAAGAGTCCACTCTCATCAGTATTAGAGGCACAAAAAATGTGTTGTGCAGTGAAAATTCTAAAATTCAAGGATTTAAAGGGTCAAGAAACAAAAAATAATGTTAACAAAGCATTCTGCAATGCTTGATTCAGAACTGTTGCTGTGATTCAAAAGGCGCTCAGCATGTTGACAATATCTGATGAAATCAGAGTATTCCCAGGAAGGACTTTGGTTCACAGTAGATGAATTTTCTGATACAAAATGTTCTGCAAAATGTTTTAGTCAGCTCTGATATGAAGGGGGTGAGAACAGTTTGCATTCCTCTTGATTTTATGCTCCTTGCTCCTGTTAGCATCAAGGTATTATGTTGGCTTTGAGTGTGCAAAAGACATTTCAGTTCATAAAGTCCATAATATTTTTATGGACCTTCTATCTACGTTTTTAAATAGAAGCTGAAAGTAAAATAGAAGTAAAAAATATTTTCATATCATTAAGTTCTGCTTTCACTGAGGATCCTGTTTTTCAAGGATATTTAATCAATTGGTTGGAACACTACATTTTGAATGGCACAGGTGCCACTGTGAAAATATGTCCTTTTGGAAGATACTAATGCTTCTGACCAAATTGTGTGTTCAGAGCTGTGAAGTAGCCAGCAGACAAGTGCTGCTTTTTTCTGCGCTGCAGCTCGCCCTTCTGGAATTGCTCACTTGTCCCCACTGACTACCTGTAAAAGTGAACTTTCCTACTCTAAAGCTCCTGCACTGGGTGGACTGCCTGCCAGAACAGATGGGTTTAGGATTGCCTGTTTCATAACCTAATCTCATTGACTTGAAAAATTACTTCTTGCTGTCACTCTACAATGAATTGGAGATCATAATCATCATCATCATCATGACTAGACTTCACGAACAAAGATTTGGGAGGGTTTTACCCATGCTTGCTGCAAGCATGCTGATGGCTGATCCCTCAAGCCTGCGCAGTGGATTTTTTAGGTGAGGCACAGCGTGCACAGAACTGGACCCGTGAATTGGAGATACTCCTTTACATACATACTCAGTTGAGGTCAACTCACTAACTCTATGTTTTCTTTTTAAGCTATTTGCATTGATATGTAGAAATGAAATTTTTTTTCTCTTTACCTACTTTTCTAGATAACTTTCCCTTAACCCCCTGAGGTTTCAGTGAAATCAAATCTGCTCTGCAAAGCTGCTAGTATTTAAATATCTGAGACTGTGTATTCTAGTTCTTCACTCTGTGCATACAAAAGATTAGAGGAAGATGTACTGACTTAAAGGTAAACTGGTGGGAGAAATGAACACAACCCAAGAAAAACTACAAGTCAGACTTAAATTTACTAAACTAAAAAGATTTCAATAAATACAGAGATACAGATAAAAACTGGATTTAACCTACAAAAACTCAGGACGCTGGGACATGAACTGAATAATGTTCATTAGCCCCGAGCTGACTGCCACAAGGTCCTACTGAGTGTAAAGTAAAAGGAAAGGAAATCTATTGATGATGATGATGATGGTCACAGTTCAGGCAAAGTAATGATCGCAAGTCATGTCGAGAGTGTCTGTCACAGTCCTGTTGAGGGTCTGGTCCTCCTCTGGATCTGACGAGTGATACCAGAGGTCCCAAAACTGAAGATTATCTATGCTCAGGTTCAGGTGGGAATGACCAGTACTTCTCCCAGGGCAGGGAATTCCACACTGGGTAATTTAACTCTGTGAGTCATGGGACATTTTTGGAGTCTTTGATGATTTAGGTCACTGCAGCTGCCTATTGTACGAGTCCCTAATGTCCCATTAGCAGACACGACCTCTCAGGCAGGGTGTGAAGGTGCTGATGCCTCCCTGGAGAGGAATTATCACAGCTGAGTCACTGGTGCGAGGACAGAAACATTCCTGTGACTCTCAGGGTTCTTTCACACCCAGCCTGTAGCCTGAGGTGTCAGGTGTGCCCTGGGCAGCTGCTGCAAATGATCCATTTTGAACAGTGCATCAGAAATGTCACAGAGGATGTGGAACACACAGTTTTGGTTACACCTACATGGTGATAAACTGGTCCCAGCCCTGTAACTAGGACAGTACCATTTGGGGTTTTGTAGGCAGTAGCAAGTTTCATGTGCTTTTGCTAGTGCTCCTTTACACTTTTCTGATCATGGTTTTCTTTTTAATGTAGTTTACCCAGCAAAAAACATGTTTTTTCACTTCCAAAATTACTCTCTTTCCTAAACGTATTACCTTTCTACCAAGAAAACCACTGCACAGTTCTTGAGAATCAGTCAAGAGCTCAACTGAGAAGTGTGTTAATGAAGGACATTCCTTCATGAGACTGGAGCTCTTCCAGGACCATCAAGCTCACCATTTTCTTTTGCCAGAGCAAAACTGCTCTGAGAGAGTGCTGTGACCAGCCACAGAGCTCTGGTTATCCCTACAGGTGATGTTCGGATGCAGAGCTGTGCTCTGAAGCCCTAGTGCTTTGTACTCCGGAAGGGATATTGCTCTTTCAGTTACACAGCATGTCTCGAGTGGCAGGACATTCCCCCCTCAGGCTGTTTTACCAGAAAATCTTCTGACCAGGGGGCTGCAAGGCCCCTCCTGTCCCCTCGGCTGCAGAGAAAGGCAGTGCAAGGTAATTCCATCTGGGCACAGGCACCAACAACTTTGATTTGGCACATTCTCCTTTACAAATGGCATCCTCCTTTTTTCCAGCTTTTCCGGAGACTCTTCCCTTATGGTGGCTGCAGCAGGAATTTCTGTGGGAAAAGACCTGACAATATTTTTGCTGCGGCTCCAGGGACCCTTGGCTAACGGTGGGGTGCAGGGTCAGGGAAAGACACCAGGAGAAGGGAGAGAAAGCAGCACCCAGAGACTTTGTCAGGGAAATAGCAATTTGTTTCCTTTCTCTTGAATGAAGATGTGCTGCAGCCCTACTAGTCCTGTGGATGGGGTGGCCTCTTGCAGGGCTGGGGAGAGTCCAGGAGACTGGCAGCCCTCCTCCTTGGGGAACACCAAGGCCTCCTGCAGAAGGGGTCCTGGCCCTGGGCAGGAGTCGAAGGGCTGTGACTGCCACCTTGAGCAGTGGGACCTGCCACTGCTGCCTGCTCCAGCTCCTGCTGCTCCAGCTCCTCCTGCTCTGCAGGGATGGGAGCAGATGGGTGGGGGTTGCAGGGCACAGCTTCCCTTGGGCTGGGTTAGTCCTCTATGTTGGAGCCTACAGGGCTGCTGGCAGGGGCTGGGTGGATGGTAGGAATAACCTCCGGAGGGATGCTGGAGATGGTCACAGGGCTGCTTTCCTCCTCTTGGCTAGTATCACCCAAAATGGTCCGCAGCCCCTGGACTTTCCCCAGCACTGTAAGAAGCCATCCCATCAGGGTTGTTATAGGAATGCCTTTTGGTGAAGGATGTAGCCATAACAGAGATTCTGAAAAAGCACCCCAGTGCTGTTTTCAGAGGAGTCACAAGTGGACTGGCTAGGCATTCTTCATGAAACAAGATGACAACTCTGATGATGCCTAATACAATTTCTGCTTAAGAGCAAAAACGCCTTGGTCCCAGCAGTTAAAGTCTCTGGTGGTGGGAGTGTGACTGCCAGAGTGGTTTCTGAAAGAGCAAAATAAGAGGAAAGTTTCCTTAATGGAATTTGAGTTCAGTTTAATTTGGGAGGGATAGGACCTATGCATTGAGGTAAAAATCACCATTATAAAAGGAGAGAAGGAAGCAAGCAGCTTCAGTGCTCAGGTGGGCTTTGTTTTGTTTTGGGTTTGGTTTTGTTAGTTAGTTTGTTTGTTGTGACAGTTTCATCTGTTGAGCAGTGAGCAGAGTCACTCTGAAGGTCTGAGACCAATGAGAGACCTTTCATAGCAGAAGGTGGGCCCTAGTTTATCTATCCTCCAGTGTGGGAAGAGGATGGGACTTAGGCTGAGAATTTGAAGTAATAATTTCATTATAATCATGGTATTACCAGGTGTGCATACCTGATGAGCTTTAGACATCAATTCCACGAGTGGCCCAGAAACCTTATTTGTAGTTATTTTCCTAGATGAGATAATGAATCAGTTCAAGACTGGGTGACTGAGTAACTTCTGTCCACCTTCACAACTCAGAGGTATGGGAGCTGTCTGGGTGGAAGAATCCTGCTGTCCTAAGGACTTCTTCTAGATAGGTCCTGCTGTGACTAGGAAAACTTTAGAACTGTTATTTGACACTGTAGGTAGATGATCTGATCTTTTAAGTGATGGTTCTTGCTCTAGCTTTGATTGCTGATTGCCCCAGCTCGTGTTGCAGGCGTGGCTGCAGTGCCACGTTTGTGTCATTCGGTGGCAGAGAGGACAAGGCGAGGTCTTCCCCTGGTGCTCTGACCCACGTGGGCTCCCAGGATTGCTCAAAAACCCGACAATATTGCTTTTCTCTTTTCTGCTTTTCTGTTTTTTGCTTTTCTGTTTGCTGTTTTTTCCTTTAATGTTAATCTGAAATGGGTGGCGGGCGTTGGCCGAATGGTGTAAGTCACCGCCTGTGGAGCCGGCTCCTCCTCTGAGGTCACCGGTTCAAATCCTGGAGGAACTCGCTGTCACCATCCGAGCTGCTCGGCCGTGGCAGATGAACCTCAGGAGTAAAGGGGGTGGGGCCAGTTCCGCGCACACTGTGCCTCACCTAAAAAATCCATCGCGCAGGCTTATCCTGAGATCTTCGTTCGCGAAGTCCAGCCAACAACAACGACTGCTGATACACTATAAAGATACTTCTAAACAGAGGTCACAGGCTACCTGGGATGATTGTTCAGACACTGAAAAGTTAGCAAAGTGTTTTCTACATGCTTGAAGGCAGTGGATAACAAGGGGTCGTGCACATGGTCATGCAGGGCCGTGGGCTGTCTGGACTCTTTAGGCTGAACTGAACAGCAGTTCTGGGAGACTCATGAGCTAGTGCTGAAGACACCATTGCTAGGACCCTTGGAACAGAGATTCCTTCCACCACCCAGAAGTGATCAGTCCCTGAATGAAACATTTGCTTTCACATGTAGGCATTAACTCATGCCCCAAGTCCCATATACATTAGATCTGGGTTTTACCTTTTCTAAGCAAGCAGTCTCCCTAAGTGGCTGTCTGTGCAGCCTGACAGCTACCCAGGTATCAGTCTGACTTGTAAGCCTCTCTAAAGGTACAGAAAGAGGAAAAAATATAAGAAAGAAAAAAAAAGTCAGTTTTCAGTCTCTCTTCATTCTGGGCTTGGAAGCCTGTTAGAAGAGTGGCAACTTTGTATGAACAGATTAGTAATTCTATAAATAAAACGAGGACAACTGACATCAATTTTATTTACATTGCCTTATTGCTGCACTTCCAAAATAATAAAGTGCACAGTCTTTTGTATTTAATCATTGTGAGAACAATTATGTAACAGCAATGCCTATAAGGGTATGTTCTGCAGCCAAATTTTGACACAAAGAATAGGGACTTGGTTGCAACCACGGGGACAGCACTCACTTGGTGGGGCAGTCCTTGAGAAGGGCTCTGGAGCCAAGAGAGGCCCTGGGAGAGAGGAGGGGAGAATCCTTTCTCCAGCAATGGACAAGGAACTGTCCCCACAGCTTATTTCCCCGCCAGTGACAAATTCTACCTGTCCCATGGTCTCCAGTGTCTCTCTCACAGTTGTTACTACAGTGACATGGCACTAAAGAAACCACCCAAATTCACACTGGAAAAGAAGAATAATAGAGGAAAATAAATGTCTTTTTTAAAAAGAAATCCCTTTTTGAACTCAGGTCAGTCACAATACTTGGCTTCCACTCCAAATTTGTAGTTCTGTTCTGGAATGTCTTCCAGTGAAGGAATATTTTTTTATTAAAAATGGCTTTCAACTGCCCTAGAGATTAGTTTTGGCTTTTTTTGATGCTATCAACCCTAGACTGGTTTTGGATGCCTTCATCAGTTTTCCTCTAAATGAAAAAGTACATCAAAACAAGAAAAAAGGGAGAGAGTCATAGAAGCTTTTGATGTGCCTAAACCCATATTCTCCTGAAGAAAGAAAAGGTTTGCCTAGCTTTACTGGTCATGTCAGCTCTTGAAGAGCCCAGCACTACCCTGTTTCCATTCTGCTTTGTACCAGTAGGGAAGCAGAAGAACAAATAGGAAAGCCAGGAGACCAGCAAGGGTCGACTGACATGAGAGAGGAAGCTGCAGTTAAATTCATAATTGAATATGGGCTTCTTCTTCCAGAGGTGGGAAAGCAACAAAGACGTCCTCTCTGCCACAGCCCTCCTTCCTGGTAGGTGGTAGATGGTAACACCTCCCACCTTTGTTTTGCACCACCACGACAAAGGGCAATCGCACAGGTGGATGACAAAAGCAAGAGGAAGAATGACCTCTCCAATTTCTTGAGAGGATGTGGAGTGTCCATCCATAGCCACGTTCAAAAACCAAGGGCACATGGTCCTGGGCAAATTGTTCTAGGTGAACGTGCTCAAGCAGGAGGGTTGGACTAGCGGAGCTCTACAGATCCCTCCCAGGCTCAGCCATTTGTGCTTTGATATGAGGCGCAAAGAACCTGAGCTCAGCACTGATGCCTGCTGAACTCACAGGGTGATCCCGAAGTCCTTACCATGATTCGCCACCAAGAAACATATGTCAGACATAGTCACAAGAAAGAAAAGATTATTTTACAGCAAATATCAACTGTGGGGGTGGGAGGCAAGCCCAGGAGTCACAGGGGTTCAGCTGGTAACTGGAAACCAGCCCCTCTGATGTCAGAGTCAGAGAGAACTGATGAACCCACTGTTACAATCTACTTAAGGAGCAAAGAGCTCTCTGTGGATTGCAGAAAGAACTTTATGTTCAAATATTCCCTGAAATTAGATTAAAATTCCAACAAAGTTATATGTTGATACCAAAACCCAATTTTTATTATTTTTTAATTAATTGTAAAAGAGGCAAAGAGAAAGGTAAGGAGGTAGAGGCAAATTAGAAAAAGCTAATGTTGCTTTAAAAGCATAGGACAGTTTTGCCATCACGTTTATAATTTTCTTCTGAGATGGTGGTGGGAAGACAAAGCAGCTTTTGGCTTTTATTCTCTGGTGCTTGTGGTTATCTCTGGCCTCAGCAGGTCTGGCAGCTTTTAGAATGCAGTCCCTAGAATGCAATCACGACGCATGGTCCCTGCCATTTCTGTTCTCACTGTGGTCCAGTTGGGCAGCCTCTAGGCAGTGCAAAATCACAATTCCCCTCCTGGCAGACAATGACTTCTGCTCTCAGGAATATGGTGGGGATGCAGGAGCAGGGTTTTCAGAACTCCTGTGCGTGGCATGGCTGGTTTCTTCTCTCCTCAGGCTGGCAGATTTCTTGTAACAGGAGGTGGTGAGGAGAAGGGGTGGGGGGAAGCTGTTTAGCTCCAGTTAGGCAGAGACTTGCAGAATGGGTACCTCTCCTCTCCTGGTTTTGCACAGTTTTTTATTCACTTTATATAGAGTTGAAGACCTTTTTGCTATGGTTTGTTTTACACATAACCTTCAGGTGTCCAGAGAGAGATAACAAAGCAGCAACAAAGATGAAGCATTTTTTAAAACATTTTTCCCATTATCAGTTTTCTACATCCCACCCACAATGGCAGGAATTGGTGTGCCTTGGTTCCCCTCTCTTTGGGGAATGCATTGACAAGGAGTAGTTTATGAATTAGTAGGAAGAGCTCTTTCTGACCTTGGGGACAGGCTGGCTCTACATTCCCATGGGGGATGCCCTGTGTGTTTGCAGGGATGCACAGTGCCCCTGTGCCACTCAGCAAGGCTCAGTGGAGAGTCCTGGGGGAGCTGGCATGGAGCTCTTTCCAAGCCTGGCCCAGCAACATCCCTTGCCAGTGAGTTGGGCTGACTTAGGGCAGTACTGAGAGTTGGGAAAGATGGACAGCAGAGTTTGGTGCATATCTGGGCTTCTTGACCTGCTAGACCTTTCTGAGCTTTTCTAGTACTATTTTTCTCTCTTTCTCTTCCTCCCTTCTTGTCAGTGTTCCCTCTCTCCTCCTAGTCCTCTTTCTTATGTCTTTTTCTTCTGTTTTCATTTTCCTTGGGGAAGCCTGCAGACCTTTACTCTCAAAGTTTGATTAGACAGGCAAAGTCATGATCTACAGGAATCAGTCCTTGTTTAAGTAACATGAGTTTATTTTACCTTCTGGACCCTGAAAGACTTGTCAGTGGTTCCAAGTGTGCCAGGGACTCTGATTTGCTCTTAAGGGTGTTTGGAGGCAAAGCCGGAGGTGCCTAACCGAGAAATTTTGGAGTCAAGCCATGGCAAGAGTCAGCCTGGAGCAGTGAGTGACTGATTGCCAAATCGTTGCCTTAGCTGAACAGAAAAGATGCTACTTTATATCAGACATACCTTGCGCAGTACACTTGCCCCAAAATACACTTGAGGAAGCTGGGATGAAGTAGGATCTGAGTGAAAGCCCTCTCAAGTGGATAGCTACTCCCTGCTATATTTAATTTGTAGGTAATTTTTACTTTGATTAAACGGGTACCAAAGTCATTTGAGAAACAACGTGTCCTGTTTTTATTAGAATATGTCATTTCCAGGGGAGGAGGGAACCCAAAACCATCAGAGACAGGCTGTTAGGAGGAGGCACAGCAGCTACTTGATCTCATCAGGAACTCCCTGTCTCTATGGAACAGGTTGTCCCAGTGTTCGTGGAGTCTTTTGGATCTCCATAACTGTCTCACTCATGTTCTCTGAGGATATCTGGGAGAGAGGGTGATGCATTCAGATAGGTGGCCTGGTGGTCTTTGTCTGCTCTGCCTGCAGGGCCACTTTGTTCCTCCAAACACAGGTCTACAGAGCAAAAGCATGTGCAGATAAGTGATGTCTTGGAAAACAAGAACACATCTTGCCACTGAAATTTCTGGAGTCTGAAGCCCCAGGCTGTAACAGTGCTCTGTTCCTGCTCATACCTGTGTATTGGTCTGTGGCTACTGGTTACTCCTCCAGGACATCATAAACTCCTTCGGCACCTTCATCTTCAGCACCTTCATCAGATATCCTTGGCCTCGGCCCAGGTGTGTGAAAGCATGTCAAGAAGCCTTTCCCATCCCTCCTGAGCCTTGCCTCTGCACAGAAGGCTGTGACTGTGGGGCAGCTCTTCCAGGCAGCTTACCCCACCAGCTTATCTTGGAGACAGGGAGCTGCTGGGGACCTCTGGGCAGCCCAGCTTGGATAGGCTGGGAACGCTCCATCTGGCTGGTCAAGGCAGCATTGCTGTGGTGGTTTGACTGTCAATTACTTAATTACTCAATTACTGTCAGCACGGCCTTGAGTGGGAGCAGGTCCTTGGATAGGCAGCTTCGGCCAGGCTGCTAGAGGTCATTCTGCTGGTGAACGCTGTAAGAGGACAAGTAGCCCTACTCAGCATCTAAGTTTTCTTGTGCATGTCCTCTGTGATTCAGTGATGTCAAACCTCTCCCTCATGGCATAGTTATCTCAAATAGCTACGCATGAAAATTTTTCCCATGTTATTCTTTACGCAAAATATATGCATATACTTTCCAGCACAAGCAGTAGATTTTGGCTCTAAAAAGACTTCACCAAATGTCTTCTTTATGGAGATACACTGAGTTCAGCTTTGAAATGGCTCTGTTTTCACTTCAGCAAAGTAAAAAGTTTGATATTGAAAATTAAGGAAGTATAAAACCCTGTAAAGTTTCCTTAGACTCTTGATCAAAAAATATTGGAATGATGTCTCAGGTGAAATTCCAGTCTCTTTTATACCTCAAATGTAGTGATTGTACACTTCTAGCTCTTTGTTCAGCATAGCAGGGTTGATTCTGAAAAGTAAACAGTGACTGAGAAATAACTGTTTCCCTTTTTTTTGCCCCAAAATTTTTTTCTACAATGTTTGACAATGAAGTTGTCCATTATCCATCCTGCTGATGAATTTTTCTTTACCAAATTTAAATAGTTGTTTCTCTGTGACTTTTATTTTCTTAAATATTTTAAAATAATAAAATTTTTAAATTAACTATCTTTCACCCTTCCCCAAAAATGTTGTTTTCTCGTCTCTTGTTACAAGACCATGTGGTTTCTAAAACTTGTTCATTTATAAACTGAACAACGAAAAAATCCCTCTGCTGTTAAACTCCTGGACCACCATTCATTTTGGTCATGTGTGCCCCTGTCAGATATATGATTCTCATTCAGCATCATTGTATTAGGGTTTTTTTGCAACAAGTCTTTTTTATTCTGCTGTCCTGGTATAGTGTATCTACTAGTCATATACTCTCAGTAAATTCCCTAAAATGGGTCAACCCCAGCCTCTGTATTGATAAGAAATTATGAGTGTTACTTTATAAAGTTTTTCAAAGGTTTCATAGTTACTGGAGCCAAAGATATTACTGCCTCTTTCAATAACACTGTCAATAGCCATAAATCTATTCTGAAACCATTTTATTTGTTTGGAACATGGAGATAAAACTGTGATTCAGTATCAAGTTTCCACTAGACCTCGCTTGTCTGCCTCTACATTGAGTCTCTTCTGGCTGCCCTGACCCACATCAGGCAGCAGAGAGAGAACAGAATCAGTAGCTGGACAGAGAGAGGGGCTTGGAGCCAGGCTGAGGGCATTGTCCTGTGAGACTAGGTGCCCCTCATTCCTGGTCAGCCTTTGGCATCTGCTGTGCTGCAGGTGCATGGCTGCAGTAGGATTTCCTGTGGGACAAAGTGCCATCAGCGTGTCCTAGGGACTCTGGGGACCTCAGCACATGGTGGGGCACGGAGGGAAAGAGGAAGGGGGAGAGAGCAGCACCAAGAGACTGTGCAAGGCAAAAAATTTATTTTGTTGTTCTTGAATAAAGAGTAGAGTAAACCCTGCTAATGTTGCCAGTGGGGCACTCTTCCTCAGGGTTGGGCAGAGTGCTGGGGGCCCTCCTATTAGGGGAGTACCAGGGTCCTGCTGGTGAGTGATCCCTGCCCTGGCTGGGAGCAAGGAGGTTGCAGCTGGAGCCCTGGGCAGAGGTGCCTGCTGCTGCTGCCTGCTCTGGCTCCTCCTGGGGCTGCTTCTCTCTCAGGGGGGAACAGACATGGGTGGAGGGCTGCTGTGGCCCATGCAGGCTGTGGATTTTGGTACACCAGCTTCCTCCTCCACCATGGAGGCTGCAGAGCTGCTGGTAGGACTCCTGGGAGCTCCTGGAATGCCTAGACCTGGATGTGGAGCTGTCAGACCTGGAGCTGCAGGAGCTGGATCTGGCCACAGGTCTGTCATTCTTGTCCCTGAGACCACCAGAGCACAGCAGCTTCTGAGCCTTCTGACTGCACCAGCCCACACTAACACTGATGAAGCCGTGGACCAGTGGTGCTGTGTGTTTCTGAAGGCAGTTCTACAGGCTCTGGACCAAGATGTTTTCATCTGGACCGCAGATGCAGAGGTTATGCTGCTTGCTGCTCTCTGTGGCCTTTACCAGCCACCACCAGCCGCAGCCTCTGGCACAGCCAGGACTGCACAGGGTCCACGAGATGCTTTCATTGTTGGAAAAGTTCTGCCCAGAGCTCAGGGAGGAGGACACCCATGGCCCCTGAGTCTGCAGGCTCTGTCCCCTGAGCAGAAGAGGGAGGGGACACCCCAGGGTGATGGAGGCTGTTCTCACCCATGCAGATGGGATCTCCCTCTGCCTGGCTTGCAACTCTAGCTGCTGCTCTGGCAACTTGCTGAGGAAGCTGATGGCAAACTGTACATAGGTCTGTTCACCCTACTCAGGAAACCTGACAGTCTCTATAGGTCTTTTGCAGAGTGAGCATACTGAGTTTCTTTATATGAGCTGTAAACATTCATAGAATCATAGAATTGATTGCGTTGGAAAAGACCTCTGAGATCATCAAGTCCAACCCTTGATCCAGCTTCAGACCATTTACTAGATCATGGCACTAAGTGCCATGCCCAATCTCAGTTTAAAACCCTCCAGGGACGGTGAATCTACCACCTCTCTGGGCAGCCCATTCCAATGCCTGATTACTCTCTCTGTAAATACTTCACTTTTTTTGTAATTGAGGGACTGAAAAAATACCATAGAAATGTATCCCACTAATAGATAATATGTAGACTATCATAATAAAGACTCTCTGACAATATTCGTGTTTGGTTTTATGTATGACTTTATTAAATCTTTATTTTAGAAAGAATGTTGTCTAGCAAGCACTCTGTTCTGAGCAGACTAATTTTCCTGTTATATTAGGCAAGGACAGTAATCATTTAGGAAAATTACTTTTCCACATACATGTGCGGGACTCTCATATCTGATTTCCTTTTGAGAAGGTCTGGAATCACTCCGTCTTTAATGAGTGAGCCCATGAGAAACTTAATCGTTCTTGACAAGAAATTCATCTGATCATTACAAAATGACTCTCTAGAAATTAGAGCAATGTCATTCAGGCTAAACACCTTCAGGGTAGAGATCCATGCTGTGGATGGATTCCTCAAAATTAATATCAGGTGCCTGGGGAACTCCGGAGTTTGACTCCAAAGAGTTCATGGTCAAAAGTCACACTTTGAAATAAAGCTTCCAGCAGTTTCAAAATAAAAGAAAAATCTTCCATAAATGTGCAATTCACAGGAGAGGAGAAGGGAAGGAAATGTGCATGAATACTTGGAGAGAAGGGAAAAAACATTCAAAAACTATTAATCCTTGTCCATTATTCCACCTCAGTGGACTCCCTGCTGTTCAGTAATTAGTGTAATATAACAAAATTATCTGCATTATAATGGGAATGAGGCACATCATCACTCATTACTAACACAGTAATATATTATTACTTAATATATAATGACTATATTCTAATTAATAAACTTTATGTAATAAATTATTTTGTCAAAGTATTTATTATATTATTTATTTATAATATGTTTATAATTTATAATTATAAGTTATAAAATTTTAATTATAGCAATTATATATAACTCACAGTTTGAGAAATAAATTATT